>CM074502.1:18689526-18896646 GCA_037389245.1 Oryzias sinensis | reverse complement strand
ATATATATATATATAAAAATGTGTTTTTTTACTATTGTTGCGCAAACACAAGTAAAGGTTTTTCATTTGTTGACTTTTGTCTGTCATTGTTTCTAGTCTCTCAATTCCTGCAAGCATGTTGATTAACCATGAAACAAAGACTTGGGATCATTCAGGGTTAGATAGCAAGAACATACTTTTCTGTTAAGTCCTCATCTTACAGTCTGCGTGGGAAGTGTTGACCTTTCTTTCAACTACTGTAACTCTTCAACCGTTAATGTAATCAATTAATGTAATTCCAGCATATTTAGAATTGGAGAATAGCAGCCTGGCGCTGATTTGCAAAACTTAACAGAAGTGAAGCGTTTGCACAGTTTACTGAAAGAAGCTGATCCTGTTGNAAATGTGTTTTTTTACTATTGTTGCGCAAACACAAGTAAAGGTTTTTCATTTGTTGACTTTTGTCTGTCATTGTTTCTAGTCTCTCAATTCCTGCAAGCATGTTGATTAACCATGAAACAAAGACTTGGGATCATTCAGGGTTAGATAGCAAGAACATACTTTTCTGTTAAGTCCTCATCTTACAGTCTGCGTGGGAAGTGTTGACCTTTCTTTCAACTACTGTAACTCTTCAACCGTTAATGTAATCAATTAATGTAATTCCAGCATATTTAGAATTGGAGAATAGCAGCCTGGCGCTGATTTGCAAAACTTAACAGAAGTGAAGCGTTTGCACAGTTTACTGAAAGAAGCTGATCCTGTTGCATAGAAAAGTAGCTTTGCACCATTATGCAACACTTTACTTTGTAATACCATAATTATTTGATTCAAAAGAGCGTGTGTTGTTTAGGTAAAATCCTGTGTGTAAGTCCCACCCCAATCATCTTTTGATCTATTGTAAAAGTGTTTTGCTGTGGTATTTTAAGTATGATTATGCTGTTTTTAGCCAAAAAAAAAAAAAAAAACCTGTGTTGTTTTTGGACAGCGAGTCTCCAGTGAGCAGAGCAGAGAGTAGCTGATCAGGCAACGGCGACGTAGTGGTGAGTCTGGTAGCTTGTGCCGCTGACATTCAGCTACACATACAACATGGCTGTCCTAAAATTTCAAGTTCAGGCAAGGAAAAACGCTAAGCCTTCATGCATTTCTGCGAGGTCTGACACCTTAAACCCTACTCCAACACATGCATCTCTCCTTTCCCACCACCCTGGGAGGGGCGCTGAGATTAGCTGAACAGGAAGAGAAAGTTTTGTGTGCTGGGTCAACTGAGAGATCCCCTCTGGTGAGGGCTGCTGACCAAGAGTTGGAAGACTCTGAGCAGGATGAGCTCAGTCAAGTTCAAGTTTTCAAACCCCACAGCGCCAGATGCCGCCCAATTGCTGACACCGCTTTGGAGAACTAGGGCATCTTGCCAGAGACTATCCAGCAACCAGTCCCTGATCCAGACCCCAGGTTCCTCTGGGAAACACCAGAAACACCCCTTGGAACCATCTCTCCAATGGTAGCCCATTGTGGCCCAACACTTGGACTATATTTGGACTGTTCCATTGGTGCCCAGCCCTGCAGTGCATTGGTGGACACAGGGTCCACCATCTGTCTTGTTAAGTAGGAACTGTTACCAGGGACTTCTGGCTCTCTCCCAGAGGGTTGGGTTCCTATCGAGACTGCACTGTTCCCAGTGACAGGTGAGCAAACCATCATGCCAGGGAAGAAATTGTTGCAGGTGGCAGTTGGGGCTAATAGTCTGAACATGAGTTTTAGCTCCCTGACATCCGAGATGACTTCTTTATATGGCTTGACTTTCTAGGTCGCTGGGAGGCATACGTTGATGTGCTACAATCCTCACTCTACATGGACACTGGCAGTGATGCCCAAGCACCCCCCTTACCAAGGGTCTACATGTCTGAGGTGCAATAAAAAACGGGAGGGGAGGGGCCCGTTGGCCCAGCTGGTGGACTAGCCCCCAGTTGGTTAAACAACTGTCCCCCAGCCCCCCCTCAGCATTGCGCCCAGGTCTCTCCAGGCCAGGGGCCCCATCCCCCAAAGCGCCGACCCCCCAGGCCTCCCATGCCACAGAGAGAGAGAGGAGCTAAGAAAGCACCGCCCCCCGTACCAAGCCCCCAATCGCCGCCCCTGAGAGAACTCTGATCAGGCCTCAGTGGAGCGCCCAACCCACAAAACCTCAAAGTCCCATACCAATAGTGGACCCACCCCCTACCCCAGACAGCTCTAGTACTGTTACGCCCCCTTCTTGCCAAGCTGGGAAGTGAAACATTGTTTATTTATAAGGATATATGGGTTGTTCCAGATGGGTGTTATTTTGCTCGCTAAAAATGAGGAGTTTGATACTTTGAGAAATTCCCACCAGGCTATTAAAGTGGCGAAGATCTGACAAGCTGATCTTTCCACATAATGCCTGCTCCAAGTCCATCCATAAGTTGCTTTCTGGATTCTTTTTTTAACCATTTTAGGATGTATTTTAATCTATTGGCAAGAAAGTAGTCATGGAAGTTAGGTAATTCTAAACCTCCACAGTTTTTTGCAGATTTAAAGGTTTTTAGACTAATTCTTGCAGATTTATTGTTATACAAGAAGCTTGATATGGATGAGTCTAATGCTTTGAACCACTTTAGTGGCCGTTGTTTGGGGATCATTAAGAAGAGAAAAATAACTATTGGCAAAATTTTCATTTTTACTGTGGCTACCTTGCCGTTGAGAGACATAGGCAGGGTTAGATTGTCCTGTATACTTTTTAGTAATGGGGTGTGGTTTAGCTGCGCAAGTTCTGATAGTTTGGGGGAGAAATAAATACCTAGATATTTGATATACTTCGCCAGTAGCATGAGCTCTTAACAAGGTTAATGTTTACTAAATGCCCTGGTGACCGTGATGCTGGTGGACCTGATTCAAACCTCAGGGATCAATACTTCTCGCAGCAACAACTGGAAAACCTCCTGCTCACTATCTGGGAGGAGAACATTGCGGTAAACTAAACCATCAACCTCTGCAAGATTTTTCTATTGCCGCAGCAGTGCTAGGGCTACCTTAGACAGAACCTCATGCTCTGAGAAGCTGGGAAACTGCTGGTTTCGCCAAAGAAAGGGGAATGCTAGCCACCACTGGATCAAAATCCTGTTGATTCTGAACCTCAGCAGTAGTTCGCTGTGGAAACACAGAAGTTAACTGCTCCATCTTAGAATGGGCCAGTACTGGTTGTACCTGAACCTGCTGTAGGTCTCTAGCCAGTGGAGTACCAGGTGTACTCCACTATCCCTGGCACTCACTTATCCCTGCTGGGCTGGGATTGGACTGCTGCCACAGTACGTTTGCCTTCCGGTTGACTATGCCGGAACGATAGTTAATCTCAAAATCAAATGCTGCCAACTGTGCTGCCCAGCGCTGCACTTTGCTCCCAGCTTTGCTGTAGAGAATTAGCTTGAAGGTTTATTAACAGTGAACATATTGCAACAGGGTTTCACAGAACTTGTCCGTCATAGCCCATTTAAGAGACGAGAACTCCAGCTTCATAGAGCTTTAGTTCTGCATGTAATGCTTTGTGGATTTCAATCTCCTTCTGGCATAGGCAATATGGTGTACTATGACTGGCACCCACTTGAAGAATAAAGGGTTGTGAGAAGTCAACATAGGCCAGAACTGGTTTTGATTTACATTTCCATTTTAGAGCGTCAAAATTGTTCTGGCACTTGGTGGTCCAATGACCATTCAGGCCAGATTTCTTCCACCTTTTTGGATTTTGTACCCTCCAGTATACCCACCAGACTATTGAAACCCCAGTGCAGATAAAGACTGATGCTGTTGCCCTGCAGGCAGACCTTCACGTTCCCACCGGATTGTTTCTGCTTACATGTTGAATAATGTGGTGTGTGGCTCGTGGCGTTTAAATTGTTTTGAATGTTACTGCAAGGCACCATCAGTGAGATGCTCGTCAAACTGAGCTTGGAGAAAAGGCATCAGCATCTACCATTCCAGAAGGGGCACTCTGTTGCACTCGATCCATTAAATTAAAAAGAGCCAAGGAGAGCATGATTCCGGGAGAAAAATGCCTCTGATGCTTCTACGTATGACTTTTTACAGCCATACAACTGTGTAAGCACAGCATTAATTCTAGAATGGGCAGAATGCTCTTGGCTTGACCGATATTAAACTTCCTCTCGAGCTTCGCCCTTCAGGTGATCATACAAAAAGAATGCCTGATCAGATGCTGCTAAATGACATGCTCGCAAGCAATCTTGGTCTTCCTCCAGCCACTCTTCCAACATGATACCAGACCTACCACTGAACATGAGGCATTTCAGGTCTCGCGTCAGTCAACAGGTGACTGAGGCTTTAACAATCAGTGTTTCGTGCGTTGCTCGCTCCAGTAGACAATAACTTAAAAAAAATGATCCACGTCTCTACATTATGTTAACAAGGTTCTCAAAATGAAATGAACATTTTTAGAATAGATCCATTATTGTGGATACAAAATATTTAGAACTCAGTACCTTTCATACTCAAATACATACATTGAAAATGTGAAATCAAAGTAGATGTACTCTTGTTAATATTTAACTTGAGAGCGATACAACAAAGTGGTGGATTGTGCGCACAGAAACCGTGCGTCCACATCCATGTAAACAATAAATCCCATTTAATGTAATTGACTGAATCAATCACCACAGTCTCTGCAGACCGAAGTTATGGATCCTACAAGTGTTATTTCAGCTCCAACAGATTCACTCAAAATCAACTGGAAAAAAGGAACTTCAAGTGTATTCGGGTGTAAAACATAGAGGTGTGGCGGGAGTGTAGGAGAGATCAATCAAATGCGTGAGTCTCATGGCCAATGGGTGAGAGTTGGCAGCCCTGGTTATAATTAACCCTTTTAACTAAACTTAAATGTGATTAAAAACATCACAATGCCATCCCCTATGGCTTCAAATGCTAAAAATTTTAACCGTCTTTTGTTAGGTTTAGAATAACTGTACACAAAAATACTGGTATAAACATTAAAAGCTCTTAACACAACTATAGGTAAAAGCTTACTCTTAATGTAAACAATGTGTCTATTTGAGGACAAATACCTGACTTTAGTAAGAGTTTATTTTGCAAAAAATGTGGAATCAGCTGACATGTACTCATCTTTTATTCTCTGCCTTTCCACCAAGAGACTCAGCAGTGATTTCTTTTTTATGATTGCTTCAATATTTATAACCGTCGACAATGTAGTTAGAGCATAACTATTTTCTTGTTCTGTTCTACGTGTGTAAATCAGGACTTCCAGTGGAGCAAAGGGGAACATGGGAATAAAAATGTGCTGGAATGATCCACACCTTCCAGAACATGTTGTACAAAACTCTGCCAGACTAAAATTAACGCTAGAGCTAATAACTTTTGCAAAACTAAACAGTCTGCACATGGAAAACATACTTTATTAGAGCTTTTAAGAAAAGAGAAAAGATATGCTGCAGAGAGTCTTACACACAAGGCAGAAAGAAGCAAGCACAAAGTGTTTCCGGATAGTTTATTTGGCTTCCAGACTGACAGTTTGGTGCATTTGGGCCCAGCTACAATTAAGTGATTAAGTTATCTTCTCAGAGCTCAAATTATCCAGCAAAGGCTG
Source organism: Oryzias sinensis (assembly GCA_037389245.1). Classification (NCBI taxonomy): domain Eukaryota; kingdom Metazoa; phylum Chordata; class Actinopteri; order Beloniformes; family Adrianichthyidae; genus Oryzias; species Oryzias sinensis. The sequence goes on along the minus strand of CM074502.1, from coordinate 18,891,047 downwards.
ACATCAAACACACCTAAAACACAGCCATGTGCGCACTTGACTGAGTCAGATGTTGATGATGCACACACATAAAAGCACTAGGAGAAATTACACCTGCATACAGTGGTACCACAAATGCTTTTCCTGTCAGTTTGGTAGTAATTGGTCATGATTTTTATGGTTGGTGGGTTCCAGCTCTGTGGACTGGCATGAACCAGACTGGGCACTCTCCGTCCTTCTTTTTACATTCCATCCTTAGAATAACATAAACACTCACTTTAGCACAGGTGTTATGTCACCGTTGCACAAATAGTTGTGTGACTGAATGAAATGTTTCACATGTGTTAGTCTGAATGCATAAATATGCGTGTGTGAACGTTAGTTATATGTCCATGTTTACTTGTTTGTACTTGAACATTTTTGGAGTCAACAGGTATGTTTTTAACATGTGAGTGTGGTTTGGACAGGCCCCTCCCCTTTTAACTTTGTTATACATCTAAACCTGACCGTAATGATTATAAACCTCCAGCAACTTGTTGCTTTATGATGCTTCATGATTTTACCACCCCCTCCTATAATCACCCTCCTATCTCCCCCTCTCTAAAATCCCTCTCTCTTCTTCCCTCCTTTTCTTTCCGTCCGGTCCAACAAAAATAATTAATATGATTAAAGTTTAGCATAATTTACAAAGGGGGTTTATTCAAATATGTGTGTCAGAAGATTCCTAACTCCATGTTGTAATAGTAAAATATGTCCAACACAAGAGGCTTTTAGCTCTCATCTGTTTGCTCTGCTGTTGAAAAGGACAGGTAAAAAAAAAAAATGGGTGGTCTTCATTTATTTTTGACATTGTGAATTTTCAACTTCTTTTTGCAGATCATCTCACAGGTTTCATTAGCAGATGAGGTTAGTTAGTTTGTAGTTCCTTGTTTTTTGGTTCATAAAAATAATACAATGAAAATCACGGTAAAGATTTTTTGGTAATACACAAAGAAATTAGAATGAAGATCCGTCTGTTTTTATTTTTATTTAATGTAATACGCTTCCATAAAAACTAGCTTAGCTAACTAATAATAAAACAGCTCTTCTTAAAAATGTGCAGAAAACACTCAAAAAAACAGCTTTGTTAATAAATTGATTATGTTTTACAATTGTTTCTACTTTATTTAAGCAAATTCTTTTTGACACAACTTCATGTTCTCTCACTAGGAAATTAGTGCTTCTTCCATTTGTGCCCTAATCAATTTATTGAAATTTATGTCACAAAAGCACCAGCCCGATGCTGTAATAGCCGTTTTGTTTTTCTAGTTATATACTCAATTTACCGTGGGGTTTAACGTAAATGTGTTGTGATGTGGTAAGGGCACTATGTAACGTATAATTTTAATGCATTGTTCTGTTTTGTGAAGCACCTTGAATTACTTTGTGTAGGAATTCTGCCATACAAATAAACTTGCCTTGCCTTGCCTTACATAACCTGCAAAAAGTAAAAAAAAAATAAAAAACAGCTACACCACTTGGCAATTTTAATAGTAGTCAAATCAATATGATTTTTTGCTGGAAAAGGACATTAAATATCAAGGACCTACTGTAAGTAAAGATTTATTGGCAGGAAAGACATGAGATGAGGAAAGCGGGACAAGTAGGAATTCAAATACACACACACTCACACACTAAATTTGCAGATCTTGGTCCAACCTTGGCATCTATCTGCTTCTTAATGAAATAGTAAGTCCCTCTGCTCTGTCTCATATGCCAGCCAATTAGGACAAAGGCCACTGGGTATTGACCAATCAAGTTCCTGACTTTTGGGAATTTAGTGTAAGGCTGTCATGATAGCATAGCTGTGCATACGACATGTTCAGAAGTAAATATATTGTAATCTTGTGTCAACACGTAACAAAACAGATGAAGGGTGGAGGTGCAGACAAGGACAGAAATGGAAAAAAATAAAAGAAACAAGAGCAAAACAACAAAAAGACAATGAAAAGTGAAAGAAAATATATTTGTGAAGGAGATTTAACAAAGAGGAAGAAAAGCCTAAGATGAAAAAGCAGCAGAGCTGACTCTGAATGACATTGGTGGGTGGAAAAGAAAAAAAAGTGGGAAAAGATACAGCAGAGTTCGACGAAGCAGACAGAAATTCAGAAATTCCTCAGTCTAATCACCAGTTAGCAGACTGGGAAGCCACTTTGCCTTTGAGATATTTAATCAACTATTTATAAATGAGGATATTTGGCTGCAGTGTCTGTGCAGCAGTGTGCTTTCTCCCTCGAGACTGATTATAATTTTCTTTTCGGAGCCTGTTATCTGTGCACAGATGGATCCTCGTACTTGGGCTGCAAAACATAACAAGCTGTGATGTAAAAAGTTTTCCTTCTATTCAAACAAATCCAGTTTCTTGTCTATCTGCCACGTTTGCCTCATCATCAAGTAAAATAAAATAAAAGATGTTAAAACAACTTCAGGACATCTGAATTCATAACTTGTTGCATCCATTTCTGTGTTAGCATTTGTCCACAAACTTGGGTCATAATGATTAGACACAGTAGTTAAGCAAAACTGTCACCTTTCCACCAGCTTTCCCACATCCTACCAACAGCGGCATGACATGACTTTGCCTGAGGCTCTGCACAGCAGATAATGCCTAAATCACCTCAAAGGCAGTCACCCAAAGGACACTGACAAATACTACCTCAGGTTTGTCCTTGAAGCTTTGTACTACTTTTGAATCATCCTGATCCATTTTCAGAGTTTAAAAATAAAATAAAATAAAATACCATTTTAGCCAAAAAAAGCTATTTCATCTAATCTCTCAATGGATTTTGTCAATTACAGTAACTTTGCAAGGTTAAATGAGTGTTTAAAGGCTAAGGTCGACAAACTAAAACAAAATCTATAGATAAATAAAAAGCTGTCGCATTTTTTGCCATACTGGAGTATTAAAATTTGTGCTTTATATTTGTCTTTTTGTTATTGTATAAAATAATACCACCAACCAGTGGCAGACCTAGAGCATATTTTATGGTGGTGCTGGAGAGGAGCAGAGGATTTTCAATGGGTGGCAAATAAGAACAACAGAGTGGAAAATTATTGTAAATTAAAGGATCTAAAAGATATTGTTATCCCTAATGCTTTCGATCTGTGAGGACTGGTGATAGAAAGAGCTGAACACCATTCAGTGTTTTCCATTGTCATTTATAAGTCCCAATATCTGGCACATGGGAAAACAGGGTTTGATTCCCAGGGGGGATGATGAGCTTCCAGTGTGGGTCATTGGGCAACACCCTGTGCGTTACTGTCTAACTATGTAGCCTCAAGGGGGCCTGAGTCTGGGCCCCCTTGTGCCGGTACCCAGCCCAAGCAAAATACAGGGTTGTGTCAGGAAGGGTCTCTGGCATTAAAATATCTGCCAAACCACCAGTACAAACCAGAAAAAGCTGATTTGCTGTGGTGACCCCTGAAGAGACATGCTAAAAGGTGAACAATAACAATTAAAAAAATGACAACATTTTAGTTTATTTAGATGTTTGTACATGATCATTCCTGTAATTAGTATCAAAACTAATTTATGCATCCTAAACCTTATCTGTCCATATATTCTATAGTTTACTGTCCTTTTATGAAAAATCTCTTTGCCAGCACTGGTTCTCCGATTTCTTACTTCGTATTCATGGACCAAAAACAAGCACATTATTCAGTGATTACAATTCCACTTGGAGCATCCTGAAATGGTGAACTGTCCCGGACAAACCCATCTTTTACTTGATGACGGCTGCAGAAATGAATGGGTATGGCAATTCTGCATAGATAAATGGTAGTTATGATGAAAGGTCATCCTGATTAGGAATCTGGAACTCAATGCTGTGTGTTGTTTCACTGTTGGATAGTAACTTTTTTATGCTCAAGCACTTTATCATTGGCAGATTCTTATTTAAAAGGCATTTCTTGGACTGCTTCCACTATATTTATGTTCCTCCATTATACAGGGGAGCTCAGGGAGTTATGTCTTTCATTCTTATGAGTAACTTAAGTGCTGTTTCGAGTCTGCCCTGGATCAGGAAAACCATTTTTTTTCTTTTTTCCCCATTTCTACTTCCTTGAGCAGGGATTCAGGTGCACATTCATTTTAAATGGGGAAAATGATCTCATTCAATAAATTCAACAAATTATTTTAGGATAAAAGAGTTTTTGTTTTCCTGCTATTGAATGAAAATTGTATTTGGCCTGGTCTTCCTACTTTGTCAAAAAACAAAGTTCAATTTAGAATGAATTCAAAATTACCTAGAAAAAAACCTAGCCTCTACTGATTTAAGATCCTGACTGTTTCATATCTGTTTTTGATAGTTTGGAGGACTAGAAATACTTAGTTCAGAACCTTTTCGAAGTTTTGTTATTTATTTATTTTTCTTTTATCATCTGTGCAGCTAAAACTTTTTATGGGTTACAACGCACAGTGCTGAAAATAAGTTCCCCAAATATCTCAGTCAAACATTAGTCCGAATAATAGGGATTATTTTTCTCCGAGTGTGGGATTTGTCAATGTCAGAAGTGTCAAAACGTTGTGCCTGTTTTTCCCCTGTGTTATGAATGTGCGACATGCACAGAAGAGAAGGCTTATGTTTTGGTTTGAAGTCTGCAAGTATGTCCGTCAGATATGCCAGTTGTCACATTGACTTCTGGCAATAGGTTAAGCTGTACCTACATGTAATGTCAATAGAATTATAAAAAAAAAATCATGTCATTGTTCACATTCCCTCAAACATAATCAAGTATTTTTCCAGAAAAGTCTGTGTTGGTACCATCATTATTATTTGACAATGGATAAAAAGTGGAGAGGCTTATTGTTCCTAAAGCTATGTTCACACTGGTCTCAGTAATCTGCCTTCAAGTGTCCACTTTAACCCTTGTGCTATCTTAGATGACCCCACCCTTACATTGACGTTTTATTCCTACCATGACAAAGGTGGATAAAGGTGGAAAGATTTCATGTAATCCATGGACGCCAGTGAGGTTCACAAATCATTGAAGAAAAAAGGTTCAGAGCACTGTCTAGTGGGTCTAGATGACCCAACTCCCAACGTTAAAGTGCCTAGGATAGCACAAGGGCTAAATGAAAAGTCAATGTAAATGCACGGATATGAGCAATTCAAGGCTTCACATTCAAAACTCTCAGAGTTACATGCCTCAATAGGCAACTTTTTAAGAACATTTTGGTCTCTACGTACAAAAAGAGTGTCCATTGAATGTGCGTTACAAGTTAAACCAGGTGAACTTTGACCAACTTCGATTTGGGAGTGCTGAATGGATGGTGTCCCTTTTAATTCATGAAAGTGACAACCATTTGAAAATTGATCATGAAAGAGAAATTCATATTTGCGGTTTGTGCCAGGACAGAATTATTTGACACCAAGGCAGAATCCAAAATGCTTCCCTACCCATCCGGCTCCTTCTTGCTCCAGTTATAGGGTCATTTGGAGCTGTAGCTGTGTCTAAAAGTGTTTCTTTAAAGAGGAGCCATAGCGTCTTAGAGCTGACTATCCCTCTGCCGGTACGGTGATCTGCGTCACGGTTTTTGCGCAAAAAAAAACCCATTTCTGCACCTTGTTGTCTTATCATGCACAGAATTTTCCATTTAAATGTAAGAATTGATTTTTTGATTTTGCATGACTTTTTAAAGTTATAAAACTTATGTTTTCTGGTATTTTCCAAGCACTGGCAGCTTCACGCTAACGTAGCCCACCAGTGACTATCAATGATGAAAAAAAGCAGTAGTAACGTCGAAAATTGAAGACACTATTTTTTCCATATCTCTCCACTTGGTGGGATAAATGCAGGGGTAGGGAATAAATTCCGATTCACCCCAAGTATTTCATATATCGAAATAGAGCTGTGAAAGAAAAGGCCTGGAGCAAAATTTGTGAGATTTGCACCGCTTTGACATTTCGCACCAAGCCTCATTCAACTGTAGGTATATGTCATAGCATCAGGAAATGACAGTCCAGTGTAAACACCAGGAATGCGTGTTCTTGAACGCGCATTACATGCCCGGTGTAAATGTAGCATCCCATCTGTGGGATACTTGTGTCCAAACATCTATCGAGGCAGTGATGGATTATACAGACCAGTCAAATCTACTGTGGTCTGAGTCTAAAATCTGGTGTTAATGGCGGTTTTGAGGAAAATGGAGCAGATCATTAGTGAAACACTTGTTTGATCACAGTTTCTCCAATTTAATGATAGGGGTGAGCATGACTCACTAATGGGTCTGTGGTATTTGAGCATGTGTGAGTTCCTGAGTTTGCAAGTCTTTCTTAAAACCACAATTAGGTACTGAAACTGAGACAAAACAGAATTTTGCTATTTGAAGATAAGTTGGCAGGTTAGTTTCCACACTTAATATTTGGGTCATTATGTGAAAAGTACAGACTGATGTGTTTTTGACACATTTTTGGGAAATATTAATCATATGTGTATTTTATAATTAAGCTAAGAAATATACATTTTTGGTACTATTTGTAAGAAAATTAAGCAAATGAAAGCAAAAAGTCAAAAACAGTTAATTAAAATTTTGTATCTTATAATGTAGTCAGTTATTAGGCAAAGGTGCCAGTTATTGACTAATTCTGGGCACCAGATAAGAGGCTTTTTATAGACCTGGCACACATGTCAAACCACAGAATAGCATGCGCACTTTCTCATGAAATCACTCCAACATGTTTTTTCACACACGCTCACACACGCAGTAACCAAACTGTAATGACATACTCACACTCATATTCAACCCCTCCATCACACAAAACCTGCACCCAAACCACTTGCACACATACACACATTCTTTCCTTGTAATTATGCAGTCTTTTCATCCCTTCTCTTTGCCCTTTCAGATAGAGCAACTTTGCCAGACCTGTCTTCACAGAGCTGTTTTATTAGCATACCTCTATAATCACAGCTCAGCACTTTATTGTGTGTATAAATGGCATCACTGCGTCAACATGCTGGCATATGGTTAGTATTTTGCTGACACCACAGTCTTATTTGCTCATTGAATGTCAGCAGGAGGGAGCTGCATTTTGTTTTCTGCAGAAGGGACTTTCAGAGGAGAATAAAAAAAGCCTCAAATTGATGAGAATAGCGGGGAAGTGAGAAAAAAGAGATGAGCGGCTGGTGAAGAAGAGGGTTAGATAAAAATATGGAAGGTTGGGAGAGGGGGGTAGAAACGACAGGTGAGCAGGGGAGTTAACACGAGAGAAAAGGATAATGGGAGAATCATTGAGGACTCTCATCACAGAGAAGAATAGAAAACCGGATGACAGTGGGGGTAATGGGAATAGAAGAATGGTAAGAAGGCAGTGGAAACTAATGTAGGATCTCAGGTATTCGATATAAAATGGTGATTGTGCTCCCATTGATTTAATGGACTTCGAGAATGAGCAGGAGATGAGAAGGGGGAGTTAAGGAAGATTGCGCTGAAAGAGTTTTGAAGGTCTTCATTAAGCCTCAACAAAAGCACCACATGTTCTTAACAGAATGACAGACCAGGTGGATGTTCAGTGGCTCTGACAGAAATGTAAAAAAAATGATATGGGGATCAGATGAATTATGATATTTAAAAAAAAAAAAAACTCAAGTTCACTTCTGTAAGGGTTCAGTGGGGAGTCAAACACACAAGACCTGCACTGAACCACAAGTAAAGTAATTCAGGTTGCAAAGAATACATTTTTATGGTAACTGGTCAGATTCAAGGAATTTAAACTTTTTTTTGTTGGATTAGGACACAAGTACAGTTTCGGGAAAGTGCTTAATTAAAGCCATAAAAATAATATACCGACATAATCCATCCTAATAAAACTGAACATCCCACTTCATCAAGGTTTCTAGCTTTGAGGGCCAAAGCAATTCTACTAGCAATGATGTGACGGACAGCTGAATTATCAGGGTCTCCAAAAGAAAACGTAATGCCCCTAGAATGGAAATCACATTGACAAATCCCTCAACTCAAAAACATATTAAAAATCACAATGGCAATTAAAAATATAACATAAGAAACTGCAAAAAGTACTGTATTTAAGGGAGTGTAAGTTGCATTTTTAGCATAGTTTGACTAGATGTGTATGTGTTTTTAAAAAAAATAATTAAATAGCTAAACAAGCGCTAGGGGCACTGTAGGTGTGTGTATCAGTGTTTACTACTGACAGCAACACAGAAGTAGAAGTCCCACTACGTTTTACACTGAGCTTGGTGGAAGTGACGCAGAGAATAAAGAATTTAACTGATTTAGTGATTTGAAGTGTTACAAATAGTTTAGTTGACTTTTTAGCATGTTCTTTATGGTACCCCCATCTGAATAATTGTTCATGTTGAACTAATATACTAGATTCCTTCAGCTAAATACCGAGCTCTTGTGGAAGCTCATGGTTCCTCCTTGTCTGATGATGAAATTCCTCTATTTTGCTCCCTCTTCTGTGGGATTATCGTCTCCTTATTACGTTTTTTTTTCAGCGTAAGAAGAAACTTGATTGTTTTTTGTTTTGTTTGGACATTTATTTACTCTTTAAGACTGGAGCTCCACTGTTGACATTCTTTCGAATACTATAACTCTTCAACTGGTGACCCAATTATCATAATTCAAGTGGATTGTAAAGTGAAGAAAAGCAGCTTTTCACCGATATGAAACACTTTACAGTAGTGACGTGCTTACGCCATCGACATAAATCAGATGATTTTTTTCAGAGAGAAAAGTAACTTTGCACCGTTAACATATTGGTTTTATATTAGTGCAGAGCTGATATGAAAAACCGCTTTTCTCTGTGTCAGAATCAGCTGATTAACAATGATTCTGTGATCGGCTAAAGATTTACTTTAGGTCAAGGAGCATGTGTAATTTAGATGTCACTGGCGACAGCTCCGCCGTAAACTGTTTTTTTCTGGTCTTAGGCTTCTTGTACAGCTGGGGGTGCAGAGAGTTGTTTCCCCCCCAAAAGAAATATCCCAATAAATTATTATAGTGTCTTTCTGTGTGCATTACTTTGGGTGGTCCTCCTCAGATTCCTTCTATCTCCATGGAGTGCAGTGTTGCACCAGATCACATATTTTTTTCAAACGTTCACAGAATGTTTAGCCTTTACATCTTTGTGACCTCCAAGTAAGAGCTGATTGCAGGTCAAAAGTTGTTGACATTTTTTTAACAAGATATTTCGATTCCTTTTAGTCAATGTTTATGCTGACATTGTCTTGTGTCATGGTCCTGACTTCAACTAGAGGTGGACAAGATTTTGTAACTGATACAAATGTCGCCCAGCATACACAGAAGGTAAAAGTGATGCACAAAAATATATATTGCAACAAACATATACATACATATGTACATTTACACATACAAACATATGTGTGTTTGTTCCAGAGCAGGGGTCGGCAACCTTTTTTACTCAAAGAGCCATTTGGGACCGCCCCTAATAAAAAAGAAAGCACCCGGAGCCACAACCCGTTTTGACATCATTATATATATTATACATGTATATATTATTCAAAGGTGCTCATTACGTCGATCGCGATCTACCGGTCGATCTTCAAGGCCATGAGTGTAGATCGCGGGCCCGAAGAGATTTAAAAAAAAAAAAAAGTACTTCTTTAAAATCCACCAGCCAATCAAAATCCTCACTGAGAAGTACCGGACTTGATTGACATGTAGATTGGCCAATCGGACATCGTCTGAAGCATACGTCGCTGCAAATGCACATTATGTTCTTTAAAGGACGATACCGCGGCCGCGTATGGGAGGAGCTACTGGTTCTGGTCTGATCGCTGCATGGAGCGATGTGTTTATCAATGCATGGTAGACACTGAGAATGTGGAGAGATCAGGTTTATTATTTTGAAGAGTTCTACTTGGTAATCATATTTCCATGTTTGAGTTCATAAAATCATCCCAGGGAAAGTCTCTGCTTCAACTCCCGCAGGGAAAGCTGCGTCTCAATCTGATGCCCGTGTTTGCATCTCTCTGACAGAATTTGAAGCCAAAGCCCCTCCTCCGCCTCTCCACCTGCTTTTCCTCTCTACCTGTTCACCTGTTCACATCTTCTGCAGCTGAGATTTGTTTCCCCCGCGCTCCTCAGTGTGTCCTACGCAGAGAGCGCAAAATACGGTAGTCGGGGCGCTCCAGCGCCGCACAAGGATGAAAGAGCCGGACGCAGGTTATAGCGGGGATAGAGCGGGCTAAGCAAATGAATGGAAGAAGGCGGCCCGCTGAAGAAATATTCAATATTGTACACATTTTATTCTTAGTTTGAACTATGTTTTATTTATAAAAATCTTTTATTTTATCAGTCCATTATGAAAAAAAAAAACATCAACAAAAGCTGTGTTGGGCGGTTTTTGGCTGGGTCTGGTAGTTTTCAGATGACTTTTCGGCTGGAAACTTGTGACTCTATCTGGCAACGCTGGCGCAAACACTCAGTCTGTCATCAGTCTCTGCCCCGCGGTACGTCAAGTTCCCGGCAGAAGATCGGAGTGTTTACTGAAGCCGTCCCGCGTGCCTCTCCCTGCTATCAGCTCTGCAGGTCTCGCCCGATAAATACGAGCTCATTACGAAGCTGTTTTTTACGTGGCTCGCGCTTGGTGCGGAGCCAGCAGCTCCTATGAAATGCCATGACAAATGAACAAACTAAAATAAAATTTAATTATTATAAAATACTCATTATTTTCCAAAGTCACAGGGAGCCACAACAGATGGATGAAAGAGCCACATGTAGCTCTGGAGCCATGGGTTGCCGACCCCTGTTCCAGAGCAATCAAGTTGAGGGTTAAAAATCACAATCTTAAAATGATAAAGGGATTGTAAAAGCTGCATACAAATGATATATTAACCTTTAAAAATATCCAATAAACTAATACTTAGATGTTAATTTTTCACATGAATGAATGTTTGATAAAACAGGCATGGTTTTATTATTTTCATTTTCTTTAATTTATCAATTGTCATTTGAGTGAACTTGGACACTCATATTTCAAAGAAACATGGTCATGAGGATAAAACTAAAACACATTTATTAAATAAATAAATAAATAAATAAAGGTTTGAAAACAATTACAAAGTAAAACTTTGGCTCACAAAAACAGAGCAAAAAGGTAATTAATCTAAGTTGGCGAAGGCGCTAACTGAATAAGATTGAGGAGCTTGGTAATCTTTTGCAGCATGGTTGAGTTCCATTACTGTATGCACTTTTACCTAGGCAACTGCAAGAACAAAAACACAGTTTAACTGACAAACAAGCATGTAACATTGGATGTATTTAAATATTTAAAGATAAATGTTTTGCAAAATTGTTTTGTTTTGTTGGTGACGATTAGTAGCATGCCTGCTAAATGAGCCGCGAGTCAATTTATTTCTGCCTAGATCCAAGGTGTAGGTTATTTCTATTGTGTTGAATTAAAAGAAAAGTTTCAGTGTTTTGGATACATCGGTTGGAAATTGATGCCAGGTTTTTAATGAACCAATGATGATGAGCTGACTAGCCTAAGGGCTTTGAGTGTAATGCTTCATTGCTTTGCCATATAGAAAGAAATTTACAGCGTTGCCAACCCAGTTGCTGACAGTGACAATGCTAGAATTTGTTAGATCAGTCAAAATTGTGAAAAAAACTTTGAAGATCTACAAGAATGGGACATTTTAAAAAAAATGTGCAGGACTAGAGAAATACTATTTCTGTGTTTGTCTTTTCCTTTTCTGCACATTTATGTTTGGTAACTACAGTGCAACTGTCATTTAGTTGAAGTCAACAAGCGCAGTTTGACACAGATGTCTGCACTCTAGGAAAAGCTCAGTGTGAGAAAAACTACTGTTAAAATGACATCATTATGTGTTTATTAAATGATCTGGAGGAGCTCCTACAGCTACTAACAGACACTGGAACTGTCATCAAAAGATTGCTGTTGTGTTTCACACAACAGCGATTAATTTCCCCTCTAAGACAGCAAAAATTGTGACTTCATTAAAAAAAGGTACACTTTGATACTTCCTTTGCAAAATTAAAGAAAACGTACGGATCAAAAACAAACTATTCTTTATATGTTGGGGGGAATTTCTACAGGAAGGGGTGTACTGAGAAAATTATTGCTGGACATTTTTAGGGGTTAGTTGTGTATCTGTTTTTTTTTCTCCTTTTTTTGGTTTATTTTTATAATTCTTATTTTATTATACCGGTGTAATCCTAATAAACCTTTTATTTTTCAAAAACAGGCTTAACCTTTTAAGATTTAAAATGAAACTTGGAAATTGGGTTATTGCTGTTTTTAACATTTTCTTGTAGCATCTTCTGACAATGGAGGAAAAGAATAAAGTTGCATTTCTGAGTATTTCTTCATTTAAATTATTCTGAATCAGGTGCAGATGAAAAAATGGTGTCTGATAAAACTTGTAGATGTGATGTAGAAGCTACAATCAGCAGAACACAAGTTAGATGCATGTATGTCACGTTTTCTTTGCCCAAGCTGGCCTCTGGCTCAGAACTATACGTATGGACAGCTCCAATATTGCTTGCTATCTTTTTGCACCGGTAGTGTTAGCTTTGGGTCATGAGAGGCTGTAAGCTAGTGGGAGAGAAGGTAAACAGATGGAAGATGAGAAATGGGGGCTGGTTTATCCCTACCAACAGTCCCACCAAAAACTAAGAGGCGAATTTTTGCTGCTCTGCAGAAACTACTGTACTGTAAGTCCTAGAAACTACACAATTTGGGGGGATTTTGGCTAAAAATAGCATCATTATTACTACAGAGAACTGAGAACACTTTAAAAATAGATCAAAAGATGACCAGAGTGGAACTTTTAAGTTGTAAGCACATATTTTTCACTTTTTTTCCTTATACTGCTATACATTATACATTACCTCGTTTATAGAACAGTCAGTCCTAAAGCTACTAACAGAGACTGGAACTCTACTGTGCTTGCTGTATCAGAGTCTAACTGGACTATTCAAATTCTCCTCATTTAAAGCTAAATTTCTATATAAGGCTGACATGCAGAGATAGTCACAGGAGTTTTCACGTGGGTACAATATGTGAAACATTAGTTGGCTTTTTATTGGATCTTAAATCAAATCAAATCAACCTTTATTTATATAGCACTTTTACAACAATACATGTCACTCAAAGTGCTGTGCATAAAATGCAATAAAATGTAAAAAAAAAAAAAAAAAAACAGACACACTATGATAAAAAAGTGATACAATTGTGGAATGTGAAGACCTGGCTTCCTCCTGAAGTGGGGAAATGATATTTTGCGGACATGTCCACTTCAGCGACCCCCCCACCCAAGTTCACGGAGGACACTACCACAGAACCCCCCAGATCCGATCAAAAGAGCCATCCCATTGCAGTGAGTTCACTGAGAAGGGTCAGTCGCCGATGTGGAGGAAACCCCTCAGAGGAAAACAGAGGAATAAAATTAAAATATATTTAAAACATGAACAAGAAACAAATAATTACATAAACCTTAATAGACATATGAAATGGTAAGTGTGACTAAAAAATTAAAAATAATTAAATAAATAAATGTATTAAATACACATATAAAATGAGTAAAAAGAGAAAATTAATAATTAAAATATCAAATAAATTCCAAAAATTCAACTAAAAGCTAAATTAAAAAAGTAAGTCTTAACCCTTCCTTTAAAAATATGAACAGTCTCTGCTGCCCTGAGGCTTTCTGGGAGGCTGTTCCACAGGCGAGGTCCGTAAAAACTGAATGAGGCCTCGCCGTATGTTTCAGTTCTCACTTTTGGGATTACCAAAACCCCTGTATCAGAGGACCTCAGGGTCCACGAGGGCTCATACTTTAAAATCATGTAAGATAAATATGAAGGCCCGAAACCATAAAAACATTTGTAAACCAATAAAAGAACTTTAAAATCAATCCTTAAGCTTTATTAACAGATCCTGATTAATAAACACATGAAGTAACACTGCTGGCATTAACACAAAATAGCTTTTATTTTAAACTAATTGAAAAAACACACTGATCAGTTGAAACCCCCTATCAGTGTGATCAAGTGGTGGTAAACAAATCAGCTTGGGCTTATAAACCTGCCAGGAATGTGGTTCACAATGATGTGATGTGATGTGAAACGCTCCCAATATTATGCAGTCAAATTAAGGAGACCACTTCCCTAACTATGCCGAACTTTAGATACATTACCTAATTAAAACGTTTAATTGTAAACCTGTTAGCTAATTTGCTTTTAGTTGTCACACCAAACAGGTGACAAAATTTTTAATCTCCTGACGAATGCTTCTTTATTTGATCCATTTCTCTCCAGGGCAGAAACAGACAGGTTAAAGCATGATGCTATTTCTAGTAGTGTTAATTGTCATAAGACTTTGCTTTCAGGCACTTCACAACACAAATGATCTTAAATTATGTAATACAATACAATGGCTTGTTTAACTGTTCAGAGAGATAAATCCCAACTCCTCTGTGGCACATTGTTCAAGTACTGTACCCCATGATTCTAAAGAGCTAGATATCTAAATATAATGTAAATTAGGATGGAACAGTGGACTTTAAAAACGATTTGATTCATGTCGTAATTTGTGATTGTGGATATGTCTCATTGTTCGTTTTTGGTTTATTTTGAACAATCCGATTCGATCCAATTCACTGATTTAAAATTGATCAAGGACATCTTAAGCCAGTGTGACTCAGATATAAATACCTGGCACTGCACTGAACAGAGCAGGTCAAGCTTCCCACATTCCTTGTATTTCTTGCAAGATAATCAAGTGTAAATCAAATATGTGTACAAACAAACAACAATAATTATTCACAAATCCATTTACCTTTTAGTTTCATTAAGTTCAGCCAACTGTTTATTCTTTATTCTCTTTATTAAAACATTCTACCACACTGTATGGTCACATGTCTTTGCAATATTCTGAGTGTTTTCACACATTGGACTGGAATGATGACTTTATCATTTGCTGTTGCCATCTGCTGTTATAACACTTGTGGTCATTTTTACATTAGAGTCAGACGCCACACAATAGGCTTATGAATTATTTTGATTTTTATGGAAGGAGTTGGGATTGGAGATGAGTTCTAATTTTAATAATAAAGCCTTTGTGCCACATTTTACTGTATAAAAAGTTCTAAGATAAACAAAATGATGTTTGATTGATTAAATCCAAAACCTCATAATTAAAAGAATTGGTCTGATGATCCAACTTGATTTGATTCTTTTACATGGTTTGTGTCACTGTACATGAATGTACAAAAACTTTAGGTCTGAAAACCATGTTGCAAAGGAGTGGAGTCACTCAGGATGTTTTTTGTTGGTCTCTTCACAAGTCACTTTTCAAAGATGTCTTTAGTGCTGGGTGAGGGGGCATCAGTAATCTTTGTGGGCTGTCTTGATGATTTTCGGCAGGTCTTTTCTCTCCTTTGCAGTTAAACCACAAAGTGCAACCATATGTCAGAAACTGAACTGCACATCTGCAAAGATTTATCAAAAGTTGCTGGAGTACTCTTTGACGGTTTAAACTTTGCTTAAGAACATTTGTTTTAGGGATTTGTTAATTGTGATCCTCAGAAAAATGTACAGTGGTCTCTTGCTTTAACGTGGCCTACTTTTTGCAGAATCGCTGTTTTTCAACGTTTTTTGGTAATTTTTTTATTTTATTTTTTACAGTGAATTGTGTTTTGTGAGCTTGTAGTAGACTATTGACTCCTGTACAGAATGCATTCAGTTTGCCAAATTTAAATAATCCTCAATCCTGAGCAGATCTTTGATTTTCATTCTATAATCCTTGACTTATTTTTCTATGAAAGTTTGAACTTTGAAAGTTTAAACAAGAGAGAACAGGGTGAACATGTACATGTCTGACTGATAAAAGTGTATGAACTGTGTATGATTTAAAGAATATAAAAAAATGTGGAATTAATACTTTCGTAATACTTTCGTCTTATCTGGATTAATAAAGTTTTCAATCTTCTTTTGTGACTTCTCACACTACTGGTTTAGGTAAAAAAAAACACACATGGCAGGAATATCTGAAAAATAAGTGGTGCGGATACTTAGAATGTTGAGTTTAACATTCCTGCTTTCAGATTAGGGATGCAGGTGGCTCAGATGAGCACCCCCTTATTGTTGGAACAATTGTCCTTTAAGAAAACGATAAGGAGTTTAGCCTTCCTTTGAAGAACCATTGACTGTATACTGGACTGAGTAACTCCTCCCTCCAATCGTTCCAAATAGGAAGTACCCGCTGGCTTGAAGAAGCTAAAAATGCCAGTCTCCTAAACCCACTTCAAAGAGGTAGGAGTGTGGCCCTCCGACAAGCTCACTCCTGATTGGCGAGAGTGCTTGCTACAGAGATCAGTAGTACCTGACATTGTCTGGCTCCAACATGGCAGTGTTGATATAGCGATAAAATGACTGGATTGACCTCATTTGGTTGGAGCTAAAAGTAAACCATTTTCTATGGGTGATGTCACACTCACTCGGTTCAGTTCACATATACAGTCAATGATAAAAACCAGCATAGGTTGTTTGGTCATCAAGAGAGCCTTAATGTTCAACAGAGAAGAGCTCAGAGACAGATTGAGATAATGGCAATTCCAATGTCTCAGAGTTTGCTTCCTCCAGTCCAGAGTGTGAGACATATGGATTAATGTGTGACTGTGCAAGGATGTTGGGAACCCAGGTGGCCAAGGACTTTGTTAAGATAAATTTTTATTGCTGCTTCTTGTTTTCTTATACTCCGCTCGACTGACTGGATCATCCATCTTATTCTATTCTCTATGGATCACCAGGGTCTCATCTTAATGGATTTTAACCTTTTGTCTCTTTTCTGCTTCACATCCCTTTTTCTATGCTTTTATAACTTCACCTGAGTTTTTTTTTTTTTCATGTCTGTATTGGTCTTTCCAAACTCCAGTTTCTCCAAGAAAGGAAAGATTGAAATACACTACAGAAATCCACTATGTATGACCTTGTTGAGAACATGACCCTCGAGGGCTTGACTTCTTTTTTTAATGGATGATACCGTAGACAGTATCATAGCTTCAAATGTATTCATAAGGCCTAGTTATGATAATGTACACAGGCAAAAGCTGAAACATCATTTGAATAAATAGGATCACATTTGCACCTTATTATGTCACAGCTGAGATAAAACTACATTTAGACATAGCACATTTGATCAACCTATTGAGCTCTTTTTAGTCACAGAGGTGAACGAATCAGCAGGCAAGCAGTCTGTGATGGAGTGTTTTACAAAGAGAGAGGTCTGCAGCAATACATTTACTTGTAAGCATTGCAGATTAACAATGTAATATACACAGTTCTGCACTGCAATCTGGAAAAGTTCTTTGGGAAACTCTCCTAACCACTTTCTAATGTGATTTCTGCTTCAGGGGCATCCAGTGACTCAGTTTTGGGGATTTTGGCTAAAAATGTCAAAATCATAATTAAAAGCTGTGACAGAGAGCTTCAATGTGGAATTCATGACAGACAAAACTACCATCATACTTTACAGCCGCAGGTTATTTCAGAAAGACAATGCCACCCCTCCATGACCCGAACAGCAGTTATGATTTACTTATTTAACAAAAATTTATACTGATTTATGACGTGAAATTTGAAATAATCACATTGTTTTCTTGCAAGTCATTTCGAAATTACCCAAAATAATCTCATATACTGAAAAAAACAACAATGACACACTTTTTCATAGGTTTTACTGGAATTTGGACATATATGGAAGTAATCACAGTCCAAATAAGACATGTAGAACATGTTCCTCTTAATCTGAATATGTTTAGCATGTGAACACCTTATGAAATGCAAATGAGCATAAACAGAAATCTCTTACAAACTCTACCAGACAATCTGGATAAACATGAAAGGTTAGCAAGCTTTACGAAATGCGTTTGTATATGTTTAGCTAAAACTATTGAGTAAATACTTTATATTATACAAGAGAAAAAAAGCCAACTTTTGCCCCCAAATTTGAAACAAACTCTTGAGTATCAAATACTGCAATTACTTCAACGATTATGGGGTTTGAAATCAGAAATCTTTTATTCTGGTGAAATTGAAAACTTAAACGTAAGATTTTGGAATTGCTTTAAAATAGGTGAAGCAATTTTCAGCCAAGGTTTTAACCTTGGTTCAGACAAGGTTTTTGTGGGGGAAAGTGTTATTTTTATTTTAATTTTTTAAACTTTAGTAGTTAAAATCTCATAACCAAACACATAAAATGTTTTTCAATTATTTAATTTTTTAACATAGCTTGTTTTTAATGCAGCTGTTTCTGATTTTTAATTCAAACACGGGCACATTTGGTTCATAGATTCTGTGTTTATCTGCATATCAGCTGCCAGTCAATAAGTCAGCCATACGGTTGCCGTTTGGCCTACAAGGCTTCATGGTAATTTAAGCAACCAGTCTGTTATCCAGTCCGTGTAAATCAGATTGGAGCCGTCTGGTTAAATGGTTCTCTTCACACCTCATTTCCCCTCTATTCTGTTCCCTCGCTCACATCTCTTTCAGAAGCAGTTCAGAGATGGAGCAGGTGGAGCGGGGTCTGACAAATGAGACAGTTTTAGTCATTCTTGTATGATGTGATTTCTACAACCCCATCTCACTGTAGCAAATGTACTGCGGTTGTAAAATGGAAGCAAGGTTTTATTTTATTTATTTATTTATTTAAAAAAATCATATAAAATAAACAGTATCTTTTTAGTCCTGGAGAAATATCAATGATTGGCTGGTGTGAATTTTAATTAAAGCCGTATAATTACTGTCTGTAACTGGTAGACACATCTGTTTGTTTATATCTAGGCAAAAATAAAAACAAAAAGTAAAACAACCACCCCACCCCCACACACACACTTTTTCTAGAAGTTTGAAAGACAAAAACTTGTGTTTTGTCAACTAACTTTGTCCAACTAAATATAGTTTCCTTGTATCTTTTTTGGAGTGAAAACTTATAAAGAGGATGAAATATTCGACTATCTGTTATGCACCATATGTCTAGGGGTTTGGGACATAACAAAAAGAAGAAGACAATGACCCCAAATTAAACAAAATAAGCCCTCATAAAACCCCAAATATAATACAGCTGCCAAAACCAATGTCTGTACAAATAATAATAGGGTTTATTGTCCCAATTGTACATATAACAAAAGGAAAGAATAGGAGCATCTAACTTCAAGGTGAACCCAGGCCAAAATAATAAGAAAAAAAACACAGAACTAACTCAAATGTGAAATGCTCTATCTGACCTTCAAGAAAACAAAGTAAAAATAAATGACAGACTCTGACCTGTCTCCCTGAACCTGAACCAAAACAGGAGAAAACAGTCACAAACAAAAATGGCAGTTCACCCCTACTCCTCTACTACAACAACAAAATATCCTAATGAAATTTACACAATGAAGCTTACACAACCAAAAGGCCTCACAAAAACACTTAAGTGTTGTCAATGAGGGGAAGGAGAGCTGAAAGCTACAGCCAAAGACTTCTTCCCCATGGGGCCGTTGAGATGCCAGATTTTTAAAGTCCCATCCTCCAATCACGAGCAGCCACTCTTTCTCTCTCCAATCCTCAGCCAGCACCAGCCACTCATCCTCCAATCCAAGCCAGCCACAAGGCCTTAGTGCAGCAATCCAGGTCACCAGGGGGGTATTCCAGAAAGCAGGTTATGCTAGCTCTCACGATAAGTTTGAGGCTAAGGAAGTTGATAACCTCAGCTTTCGGTTCCAGAAATGGAGGTATGTTTCAGGGTAGGTCAAGTTGCCATAGCAACTCATGCTCTGAACATAACCTGGTCCGGAGCAGGTTTAGTTGAAGCTTAGTTTGTTTACAGAGAGGTGAAGCAGCATGGAGTGTCCATTTGAAGATGATTTAGTGGATGAAGAAGCTCAGATAATACTTTTGCCACAGTGAGATGGTGATAAGACCACATATGGATGTTGGAAAAATATTATTATTTCCTTGATCTAACTTAATTATTTGTTTCAGTTAAGATAAATCTTCAGTTAAAAAAATTACACGTAGTTTTCAGACAGTTATTTTACTTTCATTCAAATTAATTCAATTAAGTAGGTGTAACTTTGGTGCTGCTGTTAGATCGGCACCGCAAAGCATTGTGGGATATCATTCGCTTTGCCTGTCTGGACGGATTTGGGTTTAAGTGTGGGTTTTTGACCAAATGTGTTTAGTTATTTAGCTGTTTTACTGTGTTTTGCCATGTTTCGCCGAGTTATTTTGCCATACTGAGCTTACGTCTCTGCACCATGAGTAAGAGTGAAGGAGAGGATAATGAGTTTATATAACACCCCTACGGGCAACAGCTGTCACGACAATGACGGTAAATTCCTTATTGGGGTTTTGCACTCCGTGCATTTCTCCCCCGCCTTTTTTTTGTTATAAAAATGAGAATATCTGCCGGCTCAAACTTAGACATTTGAGAGTTCAAGAAATATTATTAATTAAGATGGAAAAAAGATTAATTCAATTGGAGTAATGTGACATTTAGTTTAATAAATGTGTAAATTTGAGTTGTATGAACAATTATTGAGTTTTATAGACGTTTACTTTGTCTGCCCTTTTTCTACACGCAGAAACTCTTTCTTTTGATTAAGCAGCCGTGTTACTTTTTTGATGGTCGTGTAATCTTCATACGCGGTCATTAAAATCTCAGACTCCGTCTCACTGAAGTACAGCGTTTCCTTTTTTTTTCACCACGCGTTTCCATGGTGACTGCAGAAATCGGCGATCCATTGAGAATGTCTTTATGTACCTTCCATGCACGCGCATTAACCCAGGGTTACCAAGTCGAGCGTAATTACGTCAACTCTTATCCGGTCTTTTGGAACCGACATACCCCTAGTAAGCAAGTTCAGGCGGATTTCAGCCAGAGTTCAGGCTCAAAGTCAGGCTAGTTTAAACATGCTTCCTGGAATACCCCCCAGAAGGCAGAAGCCTGAAACGCACATATACAGCACACATTTTTATGCAGAAAACAGAACCTACACACATAGAAAAGAATTTTCACCCTGCTTACACAAACATTCAATGTACTAAACATCAAATACAAATAAAAAAATAATAATGAAAAAAACATACAAATACGACAAATCAAATCAAATCAAACTTTATTTATAAAATAGCGCTTATCATCCATTTTGTGCAGCTCGAAGCGCTTTAACATTAAAAACAAAAAACACACAACATTACAGTAAAAACCCAACCCACCCTTCATCCTTCCCACTCCCCTCCATTAAAACACATGACCCAAGAAAATGAATATTGACTATCAATGCAAGTTAGAATAAATAAATAAATAAATAAATAAATAAATAAGCAAGCAAACAAACAAGTATGGCTTGTTTGTTTGCTTGATAGTGTTACGACAAGGGTCGTAACACTATCGAAGTTACGACAAGGGTCGTAACACTATCACAAGTGGCTAGGGAGTAAGGACGCACAAATCCATGCAAAGCAACACAATTAGACACACATGCACAAACATACTGGCCTCTTTGGCACATCTGTCCAGCAGCCAGTTTACGCATATATCTAATCAGCCAATCACATGGCAGCAACTCAATGTTTTATTTCTGGTCTTACCCTGCTTCACCCCACTTCCCAGTCTTCACCCTTCCCCAATAAACAAATAGAACAGGTAAAATAAATACACAGGGGTTAAGATCCCTACACCTCCAGAAAGCATTACTGAAATGTTGGAAAGCCGGTTACACTAAACATAATTCAGTTTAAGTTGTCAAAAGGTTCAGATTTTTTTTGTTTTTAAAATCAAGCTTCACAAAACGCTCCACGTCTTTCATCTTCGAGCATGGCTCCGATAAACAGACAACATTGGTGTTTCTTCTTGTTAATGTATGACTTTTCCCCTCTTAAGTTTATCCTTTTTTTTCTCCTAAATTTTTGGGTGTTTTTTTTTCTTCTAATTTCACATATTATAAAGCCATAAATTTATGAGAAAAAATGAATACATTTAGCCTACAACTTTTAACTAGCTTGTTACAAACAAAGTTACTGTGAACACAGTTAATATCTCTGACTCTTTTGTCTTGTGTAATGCGCCTTAGACCATGATCCGGGTCAATAGTCGATTAACACACCTGGTCGGGCATTATCCCTTACTTATAGTTCAGTGCACCTTATATATGACATATGTTCCAAAATAGACCTTTCATTAACAATGCAACTCACAATTCGGGGTACCGTAGTGTGGGAAATATGATTTTCTATAACATGATAAAACGGATTATCACTGAACCACAAATAAGTTGCGCATCAACGTGGTCGGTTGTAAAAATGCAGAAGCAACACCACTTGAAAATCAGCAAGTCACAGGATTGAAACCAGTTTTGATCAACCAATGTGTTGAGAAGTCCAGTTAGAAAAACAATCTCTTGCCTTTAAAAAAATCAACCTTATTCTAAACATTGTAAGAAAGAAATTGTTCATTCAATCGGTCAAATAGATTTTTTTAAAGCCAAAAAAATCTTTTTTATTGAAAAATAACCAAACCTGTTTTCTAGAAAGGTAAACCAAAGAGGGAAATTTTGCTCCAAAATAAGTGAAAAACAAAAATCTATGATTGACTGCCAATCAACTCAGGATGTTCATATCTGCAGTAACAGGTTTGTTTTTGTTTTTTATTTGCAATTTTTATTTTATTTCAATGAAATTTACAGCAAGTATACAGCAATATGTTTGGAAATATTCAAGTAAAATAAACATACATAAATTCCACTTAGAGCTACAAAGTGGACACACCAAAGGCATCTCTTAAATGCAAACAGAGCTTTATGCTGGCATGCAGCTCACATCCAAACCCAAGGCATTTTACTCAATTTCTCAATAGAGGCATAATTATTCCTCCAGGTATTAACTGCATCCAAGCCTTTTACCATATTTTTAAAGCTGTCACTCTGATTTTATGTAAAAAAAAATTCATGCATCATGGGCATTTTGTGCTTCTCTGTGAAAAAAAGTGTCTTTCCTGTCATCCCAGTGTTTTATGATTATTTTGATAGTCTATATCACTGAACTTAAACAAGGAATAGACATTTTAACATTGTTTATTTTATTTTTTACTTTAATGTGTCAATGTTATAATAAATCAAAGTAAATATTGTTTTTAAAACCATTTTTTCTGTATTTACTTCATCAATCAATATAATAATATTTAGTTAGTAGGGTTTTTTTTTTCAACTTTTCTATGCACTGAGATTTTTATATCAACATAACATACCTTCAATATCATATCTTATGCATAACTTTGAGCCATGCTTAAAACCCATAATCCAAAGATCTTAAGCCTTAATTACATGAACCCATTTGGGGGTTGACCAGGTCTGTGGGTTGTCCAGGCCTGTGGAGGATCATAGACAGGAGTGGCTGCATTAGCACAGTAGCACAGGTGTGTCACATTGTCAGAGGCCGCAGAGATTGAGCCACAGAACAAAAAAGACCTTCAAATAAGAGGTTTTATTTCACCCAACACAAAAATGGCATGGGCCTAAATTAAAATGGGGTCAACTTAACAAAAATGTTACTTAGAGAATTAGAAAATAAAGCTAAAACTAGCTGAACCAAAACTGACCCACCAAAAGGAAACATTAGGGAGATGTTGTCTGGCCAATCAGACCAATGAGGAAACTACAAATGCAAAACATGATAAATCTAAATATTAACTAAAGAAATAAATGACTAGTAATTTAACGCTTTAACAAACAAAACTCAACGAATACTTCAAAACAAGTTTAACATATTTCAGAAATACAAACAATAGTCAGCCTAAGGAGCAACCTTTCTCTTCCCCATCCATCATCTCCAAATGGAAGTGTTCAGGTAGTTGTCCAGCTCCTCCCTCTGCCTCAGAGAGAACTCCAAAGAATAGAATTACTCAAACTAATCAGAACAAAATCAACTAATTGTGTGTAAAGTCATTAAGTTTATTTTGTTATGTAATGTGTAAAGTGAAATAATGCAACAAATCTGAAAAAAATATAATAAATTAACTTAATTTAACTGTGGGGCAGTGGGTTCTGCCCTCACATACACACAAAAGACCACTTTAAGGGATATCATGAAACTGGAACAAAGAATTATTCTGTGTGTGGTAAGTGTGTCATTAAGTATTTAAAATGCTAATGTAAGATGCATGCACTTAGGACGTAAGGATGATGCTGTTGTACGTTGTCCTCAGGCTATGTTCACACCACCCTATGCAATGCTCTTTCAAGCTACCACTTTCAATGAAAAATCTACGTAAAAATGTGTGCTGTATATGTGCGTTTCAGGCTTCTGCCTTCTGGGGGGTATTCCAGGAAGCATGTTTAAACTAGCCTGACTTTGAGCCTGAACTCTGGCTGAAATCCGCCTGAACTTGCTTACTAGGGGTATGTCGGTTCCAACAGACCGGATAAGAGTTGGCGTAATTACTTTCGACTTGGTAACCCTGGGTTAATGCTTGTGCACAGCAGGTACATTAAGACATTCTCAATAGATCACCGATTTCTGGAGTCACCATGGAAACGCGTGGTGAAAAAAAAAAAAAAAGAAAACGCTGTACTTCCCTCAGTGAGACGGAGTCTGAGGTTTAAATGACGGCGTAGGAAGATTATCTGTCCATCAAAAAGTAATATGGCTGCATAAGCAAAAAGAGTTTCTGCTTGGAGAAAAAGAACAGACAAAGTAAACGCACGAGTTTCTGACCTTATTTCTATTTTCCTTGTGACGCATATATATATATATATATAAAACGTATCCAATTTTGCCAACTTAAATGAATTACTTCTATAGGGAACAAAAAATTGAGTTAAATTTATTCAACCTAATTTCTTACGTCTATAAAACTCAATAATTGTTTATACAACTCAAATTTACATATTTATTTAACTAAATGTCAAATTACCCCAATTCAATTAATGTTTTTTTCCATCTTGATTAATTATATTTCTTGAACTCTCAAATGTCTAAGTTTGAGCCAGCAGATATACTAATTTTTATAACAATAAAAAAGACGGGGGGAAATGCACGGAGTGCAAGAATTCGCTAAAGAATTAACCGTCATTGTCGATACAGCTCTCAACCGTAGGAGTGCTATATAAACTAATCATCCTCTCCTTCACTCTCACTCATGGTGCAAAGACGTAAGCTCAGTAGGGCAAAATAACTCGGCGAAACATGGCAAAACACAGTAAAACAGCTAAACAACTAAACACATTTGGTCAAAAACCCACATTTAAACCCAAATCCGTCCAGACAGGCAAAGGGAATGATATTCCACAATCCTTTGCAGTGCCGATCTAACAGCAGCACCAAAGTTACACCTACTTAATTGAATTAATTTGAATGAATGTAAAATAACTGTCTGAAAACTACGTGTAATTTTTAAACTGACTTACAAAAAAAAAGATTTATCTTAACTGAAACAAATAATTAAGTTAGATCAAAGTAAAAAAAATATTTTTCCAACATCCATATGTGGTCTTATCACCATCTCACTGTGGCAAAAGTATTATCTGAGCTTCTTCATCCACTAAATCATCTTCAAATGGACACTCCATGCTGCTTCACCTCTCTGTAAACAAACTAAGCTTCAACTAAACCTGCTCCGGACCAGGTTATGTTCAGAGCATGAGTTGCTATGGCAACTTGACCTACCCTGAAACATACCTCCATTTCTGGAACCGAAAGCTGAGGTTATCAACTTCCTTAGCCTCAAACTTATCGTGAGAGCTAGCATAACCTGCTTTCTGGAATACCCCCCAGGTGTCACTGTGGAAGTTTCTACAAGGGTTTTTTGGGCTCTACTTACAAGATGCACAATCAATGAACGCTTGTTAAACCAGGTTTAAATTTGACCAGTCAGGGACTTGGCAACTCTTTTAAGTAAATAATTGTGGTTTGTGGCTAACTGAACATATATGACAATATAAGTCTTTCATATATTAAACAGATTTGCTATATTTTCACCACTTCAACATTTTGCACCAAGCATCTTCCAACTGTGGGTGGCAGACATGAGCTAGTAAGCTGAAAGCATATTCAAGAATGCTTTTAAGCTGGTTCTTGAACGTGCGACACATGGTGTGAACATAGCATCACGTTGCGCTCTATTTGTTAGTAAAGTGTGAGTACAGGCCCCTTGCTAACTGCACGCAAATGCTGCGTGCATGGGTTGTGCAGGCAAAATGTGTGTAAAGGATGCTTGAGGGATGCCCACATAACTAGACTCTGATTGTCAAAGTAACTCATTTCTGACAGTCAGGCTGCACCCAAGGAGCCCATACTTATCATGAGAACAGCCTTCATGGGCCACGGTGCAAGGCGTTTCTTTGTTTAAAAACAAAAAAGAAAAACCACCTCCTTCCGACTTACTTTATCCTTGCATGTTATACAAGTGTATTACCTGTTGCTTGCAACGTCCCCGTACAAAAATTTTGCACGAACACATTTGCTCTACAAACTCACCAAGTGGTCTATGACCTTGAAATTTCGTGTGGGCCACCTGCACAGGTGCTCATGTGGTTCACCCAAAGACAGCCTGTATTCACCCATAAGGGCAGTTTTGACTAAGGCTTTATCTCCTAAACTGAACGTCCAAGCACATCTTTTGTCTTCCTCCTTGTGTGAGAGAAGACTGGTTACAGGTTTTAAATAATTCACGTATAACCTAACTCTGAAATAGCAAACACACTCTGCTCTCTGCTTGCCAATAATTACACAGGTGTTGGTAGGAATATTTTGAGGCAAAGCATAGTCCTCTGACAAGCTGCTAAAGAAGCATAGTTGACATACAGGCCATTTTAATATTTAGAAAGGCTATTATACCTTTTTTTTTTCTCAGTGATGGAAAAAGAGCCCCTGATCTGAAGTTGAACGTACATTATTTATTTTTTCATAGAAGGTGTCTTCCATCATTTGTTAATTTTATTTTAACTTACCATCTCTCTTTCTATTACATTTTTCAGTAGACATCCTTGTAACTTCATCAAACTATCATGTGTCCTCTTTGATTTTATTTCAGCCTGGAAAATCCTGCAGTGCTATCCCCAGTCCTTCTTATACATAAAGGCGTTTATTTATATGGCGTTTTTCCTTTTTAAAGTCTTATGGGAATCTGTAAAAAATGTTTATTAAATAATATTTCTCTAAAGCTAAGTTACGCTTTTGCAAAATATGGAATATTGAGTCACCTTTTTGCTTATAATTACATTTTTAGTCCTACAGAGGGAATTACACTGAAATTCCTTTTCCTTTCAATCAAGCAGAAGAATGAATTATGAAATCAGAAAATCATGAAAACAACTGTGCTTGTCCTCTTGTAATTTGCAGTTCAAAAACATGCACATTTCTAAATACGCTCATTAGTCTGCAGGTACAAGAGTGCTTGCAGATCGTAACGAGCTGTTGCAGCAGGGTGACTGACAGGAAAAGTGCCCACAACAAAAGAGCTGTCATGTGGAACATCGAAAAGCATCGTCAAACTCCAGCAGGGGGGAGAGTGACAGAAAATGTTAGTAGTTTCCTGTCAACAGAGTCCACAAATTAGGAAAGTGCAATCACAGGCAACTATACACTAATTTCCATTTGTGTCAAAATACTTGGTCATAAAAACATGTGATTTCAAATAGGGGTTCCCATATTAAAGGAGGTTCTAAATAACTTTATCTGGAATGAGCATATTTGTAGAAGGTCATATTTACGACAAGCTACATGAGTTTTGCTAAATTTCTTTAAAAAAATTAAACAAAATAATAAAATGAATAATAAAAATGAAATCATGCAGTTTTATTTAGTATATTGGATTTAGTTCTTTTTTGTGTGTGTCAAAGCTGCTTAAAACAATAAGAAATAGTACTTTAAAATAAAATCTAACAAGTGGCAAGTTTTGCAAAGGTTCTAGTTATTTTTAGTTGTGTACTTGAAGGTAGAAAGCAAGAAGGTTTTGCATCTTTAAAACAGTGGTTTTTGAAAGTCAATGTCAGTTGTCAGTACAAATATAAAAGTGTCTATATGTGTAATGCCCTTACTGTTATAGTGACATCCACCACTTCAATTCGGACAGCTTAAAGTTATGTCTTAGTCCCAGCTAACCGTACGGGCGGATACAGGCTGTCTGCGCGCGAATATTTGGCAAACTTGTGTAGGGGCACGCAGGTGACCCAGACAAAATTCTAAGGTCGTAGACCGCTTGGTGAGTGCGATAGAAAATAGTTGTGGACGTTTTTCAGGTCGTAGCGAACACTTATAAGGGTAAGTAAAGGGGAAGTAGGTGAGACGCAGGCACATCGTTCGGATTTCATGGTTCACGTGATAAGTACGCACTCCTTGCATGTAGCCTGAGTTTTAGAAATTAGGAAATTAATAAAAATCGGAACGTAGTTTGTATCAACATCTTATGGGCGTCCTATGAACTCTTACATATTACCTGCACACCCTGTGCATGTAGCATTTGTGCATAGTCAGTACTGACTATGACTGCAATTTTGACAAAGCTATGACACTAACAACGTGGAAGTGCTCACTTAAATCCACTATAGTGTATAGTATACATTATAATCTCTCCCTTTCTTCACAGGTTACAAACAAACACATTTAAGCATTTTGAAACTCATGCTTTGGTCATAAGAGTGCATTTACTTTGACTTCAATGAATGTTGGGTAGAGACAACCCTCCACCCTTCCTGTTACAGCTCCAAAACACCAAAACCATTGCAGTTAGTCGTGTTTGCCTTGGGTTCCATAACACATTGCATGTTTTCGGGCCTTCTTGGTTGGTTACAGTCTATTCAAGTCTGACGCTGTAGCCCTCTCGATGTGTGAGAATCCACTGCTGCTTGTTTGTATGGAAGAAAGTCAATAGTGTGTAAAGCCATTAATCATAAATGTGCAGTTTTAATTCAGAGTGTAGATTTCAGGGCACATTATTTGATTTTTATGCTCCATTTAAACTGTAATACAACTTTACTAATAAACATCATAAAACAACAGCACCTTGAGGAACTGCTGAAGAATTGATTTTAAACTGTGTATTTCACTCTTGTTAGATGTGTTAGGGTCTTTGTTCTTTACCAGAGACAATAAAAAGCACAGAATTATAAGGATGAGCTGATATAAAATCCAAAATGGTATTTTATTATATTTATTTTATTTGACCTGCTATTTTTTCCCATAACTTCTTTTTTTCAGAATAGCATGGAACATTTTAATAAATAGGTATCTTTGCAACCGAGATTTCAAAGCTGAATTAAGTTAAAGCCTGACTGGCTCATACTGTAACACTATAATACCACTAATACTTAAAATCAAAGAAAGAAAGAGTTAAATAGAGTTTTGCATCAGATTCCAAACATCATTTCTCCTGTAGGATTTATCTTTTAAATAATCTACAAAATTGTACATAACATATAGCAAATTTAATCTGTGACTGAATTATTCCCTGCTTCTTTAATGACATTATTTGTTAAAGGACGGAAATGCTTTTTCTCTGCTGCCATGAGACTATCTCTGCCAACAACTGTGTGAGAAGTGGATTGTTTATATTAGAGGTGGGGAAGAAGAGTCAGTGCCCTGCTTCCTTTACAAAAACGCATGCCTTTGCCATTTTTGATGTGGACTATTTATTATAGATAGATAGATAGATAGATAGATAGATAGATAGATAGATAGATAGATAGATAGATAGATGAGTAAACCAGGCCAGATGTAAGGAGACTAACGTGCTCTGCCTCTCCACCACATGAGTGTCCCACTTCATAAAGATATGCATGCGACTCTTGCTCCATACATAATATATTTGAGAACAAGATACAGATGATTAGGATTCAAGTACTGCATCTCTGGGCGACATTAAATTTAATTTTCCTCATGAATAATTCCAGCTAATAGCAGCAGTATTAAAGAACAAGAACACATAATTAGCTTTATTTATATCAGAAAACTTAATCTTGCATTACAAACTGCCATTGATGTATGACATTCATAACTACATTTCGCTTGATTAAATGTCAGATGGTTTTGTTCCTTATTTTTTTTAAATGTTACCTCGATCTTGAAAACCTTTTGGTTTTTACTCCTAAGGGCATTTTGGGTTCATTTTTCTGCTACTGTCAGATTTACCTTCTAGGGTCCATAAAGTTTTGCAGATGTTGGTATTTTGTGAGAAACAACACTTGCAAAAGCCAGGCAAAAGCCTGGCGAGGCCAAGACAGAATAAAAAAGTCAAAAAAAATATTCATGAATGTCAAATATTCATGAATGTCAGTAATGTGGCCAACAAAAGGTAACAAAAAATGTTTTTTGTTTTGGCCTTGAGTAGTTGTAAGAAAATAGTGGCCTCAGACCATTATATACAGTATGTTTCACACAACAGGGCACACAGGAATTTTAAGGTGCATCATCAATGAATGATGTGTTTTTGTTAGGAATAATTAGAAACAGAATAGTTAGAAACTCCCTTTTAGTTTTATTACACTAACTTTTACTTTTTATTGTACTAATGGTTTAAACTTGATTCATTATGTATTATCATCTCAAAATTATATTACATTTGAAGACAGCACAGCCAAGCTATTTTTCTCACAGTTTCTTCTCATATTCCCTTTTTCTGTGTGTGTGTGATGCCTCAGAGATAACTCCATTGCAACCTTGGAGCTTCTCTCCAGCAGCAACCTGTGGGTGTGATTTTCACATCATTGTCTATCGGATGATCTTCTGAATATGCAAATGCAGGGTTTACCAAGCCCATTTTCCTGTTTTCTTTGTTCGGACTTTGATGCAGCAATCTGTTCATCTCTGTAACCCTTCGTACGAATCTGTGCTTCTTCAGTTTCTGTGTGCAGGAAACTGAAGGGTACGAATCTAACCTTATTTTTATCTACAGTCCTGTTTAGAATGATCAGTTTCCTCACATTTGGTCCTTCGAGCTCGGCGAAACTGATCATCCCTTCCTGTAAAAAAGAAAGGGTAATAGCATTTTATCCCATGGTATACAGTTCACATTGAGGAACAATCACACACCCTAAAAACAGAAGAATGTTTTCAGATTGTAAATATGCCAGATGGTAGCATGATTCCCCATTTTCATCATTATTCCTGGGGCCTGCCAAGTAATTTTGTTAGTATTTCAGTAATGTTTTTTCTAGTTCTTTAAAATGATTAATATGTAGCTATTAATGTAGTTTTTTTCTGTGTGTTTGGTTTATAATCTAATATTATGTTGGATTCAGGGAAATCCCAAAATAGAGGGTGTTTTAGATAGATAGAAAGTAAGAAAGTAATACATCTTGTTTAGTGTGTCATTAACACTGAAGCCTAAATCACCTGAGGTTCGCCTTTTATTTATAATTGCGGTGCAAGTATTCCAAGCACGAGCGACTGTCAGAAGCTGCAGATGAACAGGAGGAAGCAGGTTAAGGCTACGTTTGCATGGATGGAGTTAATACCTTCTGTGAGGTGGCAGGCAGCACTGACAGAGCCCTGAGAAGGATTAAACTGTGGGTTAATGTTTCAGTTGCAGCTTTATCTCATAAGAGTTTCAACAGCATCACAATTAATATACTAAGATCATGTCATAATTACAGGGCTGTTGTATTCACTTGATGTGTCCCACTTCTTAACAGTAAACCATTAGCAAGACAATAACTGTTGGCAAAGATATAAATTAAGATGTAATTACTTAAAACAGCAAGATATGTTTTTATATAAGCCTGGTATTTCTGTCTCAGCTCTTGCCTGCAGAGACGTTCATTTTGCCCAGCTGGCCACATGTGAATGCCAAACAAACATTTTGTTTAAAACTGTGAGGCGGAAGTCAATGTAAGTAAGGATTTGTTTTTATGGTTGTTCAGACTTTTGCACTAAAATTTGAACTTTTTAATTTTGTGTCCAGTGTCCGTTCTTGTTGATTATATTATTACAGACGGAATTTTACAGGCAGAACATGTATTTCAGTGAACAATGATAATATTTGACAGTTACATAATGATTCACAGAGTGCTGTACACGTTTTTGTGGTCAGAAATTTTGGTCATCACTCCTTTAAATGTTGCATAAAGTGTATTGTTAAGACATTTATTTTTTCCTGTATACATTTTTTTAAATAAAAAAAACAAAATAACACAAGCATTTGAAGAAATGCAGACAAATAAAAATGTATTTCTTATTTATGCTGTAGACTTTCATAAACTAGGGTCCCTCCTCGCCTCTTAGGCAAGAAAATGCTCTTATTTTGATTTTCTTTTCATTGTAGAACTATTATTTTTCCTCTATAAATATGTTTTTTTTTAAAATATACATTCACAAATAAAAAGCATGGCTGACACAGTGTACTTTACAGTAATGGCTGTTCGATATAGAGGCTGAAAGGCGATATGTAGAACGCTGATAGAAATGGTTATTTTTTAATGGTCTGAGTTTGATATTTTATACTACTCTGATTAAGTTCTTAATACTGTATGTTTTCCAATAGTGGCCGGCCTTTAATAGATCCTAGTCTCCTATAAACTCCAGGTCCAGCAGATGTTCATTACTTTAATCGGTGGTTTCCACCTTGCACACTTGTGCAAACACTGGGAGTCTGTGGCTTACTTTTGTGAGCCAGTGTATAGATGGCTAAAAAACACTCATTCAATTTAGTTTTCAAACTTGGCTTGGTGGCATACGAGGAACCAGCGAGACATTTTAGGGTGGATTCCAAACGTTTCAGAGAATGGCGCAGCCAGATGGATGATGTTTAGAACAGTGGTCCCCAACCTTTATAACACCACGGACCGGTATGACGTCACAGAAAACTTTAATGGACCGGTCTTCAAAAAGTAGGCGGATGATTACTGTAGCAATACTAAGATGAAGGAAGAACAGAGACACAACAAGACGAATCCTGAGCTGTTATTGTGACAGGCATAACATTGTACACCCCACAGGTGTCACCATCCTCTCCCCTTCCCACACTCATGGTGAAAAAAGAAGTACTGTTTATTAAATGTAGCTTTGTTTTTTTTGGAAGTGGAAGGCTCCTCTTCTGTCTCCTGGCTGGGTATTCTCCCCTTGGCAAAGAAACTTTCCAATAACACTAATTTTTTCCTCATTTTCTAGCTCCTGGGTTTTATTTTAGCGGTAAGCTGTCACGTGAGCGAGAATAGCACCTTGGCCTGCGTCAAGAGTGACATCGATGGATGTACTAGAGAATGGGCAATTTTTCAAGATAAAACATCTTTCAGATTCGGAAATAAATAAAACGGAAGTAATGTAAGTTATTTATTCTTGCTGTGCGGCCCGGTACCAAATGACCCACGTCCCGGTCCCCGGCCCGGGGGTTGGGGACCGCTGATTTAGAAGACAGCTGCAGAAAAAGGAGCAAATGATTTCCTGGTGTCCTGGTGGAGGTGCAAAGAAAGCGAGCGACCAATTAGAAGAACTGGTTTAACATGGGTCTTTGAGCAAAGACAGAAAGGTGCACGTGTCTAAAGGGAAATGATTTGCATGAAAGCAAAGAGGATTTTTTGATATGGAGATTGATGACGCTTCAAAGGGACAAGAAATGTTCTCAGCCAGTGCTAATCAGAACATCTGGCGTTGTCTGCATTTTGTGACCTAATTTCACCGCAAAATGAACCTGTTAGCCTTCACCATTCTGTCTGTGATTGAATAAACGCTGCTCTCCAATGGACGCCTGTCTCTGTGTCGGGCCGGCTGTCAAATTTTTCGGAAAAAAAAACCCGCCAGGGCTACTTTTGGAAGACACAAACACACCTGGTTTAAAAATCAATTCAGAAAGATTTTAGATTTTATGGTGGGGGCTGGGGGTGGGTCTGAGGGAAGAGAGGCGGTGACCCTATATTTAAACTATTTTGCTTCTTTGATAATATTTTTCTTGGTGTAAAGAAGTTTTTTGATCAAAAAGAATGAAAGGTGCCACATAAATGAAGACTGATGATTGATTAAAACACTTCTGGTCTCTAAAGGGTGGAACAGGTGCTTCAATCATGGGAATAAAAAATATATCACTACTTCTCACAAATAGAAGTAACCACATATTTCACTGCTAGCTTTCATTTTCCTCACCCGTTTGGTCCAAAGCTCCACGCACCTTCACGGCTCCATCCATTCTTATATGACCCCGCCCACAATCGCACAGTCACATGGTGCAGTCGGGCAGCAAAGCTTCGGAATTCATCATTTTTAGCTCCTCCTTAAATGACGCAAGCCGTGATACGCACTTTGCAGAAACTCCTCCTACGCTACTCGACACACACAATCGAAGCCTCGGTACAAAATCTTGCATCAATAGTTTCCACCGCCTAGCATGGTCTCCGTACAATACTCTTCTAAATTTAAAACTCAATGATAGCCAGATGTTTTTCTTATTACAGAAAGAAAATCAACCTGATTTTTCTAAGGATAATATATGTGGGAAACAGTATTTTGTTGTTTGGATTGAAGTTCCAGTTATACTGAGTAAGCTTGTAATAGGAGGTGCTCTCAATCTTCTACTTTCTTTCTTGTTCCTAACAAACTAGCATTCGTCTGTTCTTCTCTACCCTACACAGTGACCAGGAAACGACCCTGCTGAAAAGAGTTTCTCCATCAATAATGATGTGGGAGGGAAAGTGAGTGCAAGCAAGGGAGGAAGAGAAATATAGCTCTACTCTTCTCATGCCCTGGGGGAGTACAGTAGAATTAGGAACCTTTGTGGCTGTGGGGGCGAAAACATACACCAAAAGACTGATGTAGGTCTACTTAAAGGGCAGATATGTTATTTTTCATTTTTGAGGAAAACTGTTTGGAAGGATGTCTAAATTTATAATAAAATCTATTTAAAACAAGTACACAAAAGGCATAGGGGTGTCGAGGCCAGAGGCGGGGACCACATTCTGAACTCTTGATAATGAACAGGTGATAATGTTACCTTTATCTTAAGACTGGAGATTAGGAAAGAAAATAAACCAAAATAAAGAGACTTTAGTCTAAAAATATTGAGTAATTAACCAATTAAAAAAACTTGCTGGTCCTCTGTCATTAATGGCACACAAAAGACCACTACACTATTGAATTGAGGAACTTAATTTGATAATTGACTTTTCCAAATCAGAGGAATGAGTCTGACCTAAAATGTTTGAACTTACAGTTTAGGATTAGCACTTTATTAAAAAAAAATCATAGCCTGATAAAAGTTCTTTTTAAAGTGATAAGCCTTTTCTCATTTATGTTTTAAATATAAATTAGTTAGTTCATTATCATAATATACCAAAACTGTGAGATTTTCATTTTATTATTATTCGAAATCAAAACCTGGATCAAAGACTTTCCAAAAAACATAATGTATTGCTATTTTGCTTAGCTTTTCTCATTGTTTTTAATGGTGTTTTCCAAAAATCTGTGCTATTTGTCCCCAATGAACAAGCAAAGGACCAGACTTTGTTGCAGTGAATTTTGTTGTTCGAGCAAAGACTTAAGCCAATTCACTAAATGTGCTTGCTTCTTTTTAATCGTGTGAGCTAATGGGTATTTTGCATTTCACAGTTTTACCAAACACACCCCTCTCTAGTCTGAGATCTTAGTCCACACCTGTACACAGCTCTCAGGGTTCTGCTCATTTGGTGAGGCTGTTTAGTTTTTCAGGGATGTTTTTAATCCTGTTCTGTTTTGAGTTGTCCCCCAGTCATTCACAGCAGGTTTAGGCTACCAATCACCCACAGCTGTTTTCATTTTATTTAATTGTCCTCATTGTATTTAAGAGTCGGGTTTTCAGTTCTTTACTGAAAACCAGGTCAGGACATCGGCTTTGTCAACCTTTTGTTGGGCCCTTCGTCATGTTTAAAGGACCTATATCATGCTTTTCTTAAGCCTTTCAGAGTAAACTATACCCATATATAAAATAATATATTACCTTTGGCACGCTAAAAAAACGTATTTTTTATGCAATACTAGTTATTTTTGCAGCTCATTTTCCAACCTGGAAGTGAGATGACTTAATCTCTGAGGCACTGGTTTCAGTCCTTGTGGGTTCTGCCCATTTCGTGATGTCAAACTAGAGCCGGTCTCGGCAGCGTGTCTGAGTTTCGCCCACGAAAACAAACAACATTCCAACTTTTTGCAAAGATGGACGTGCATATTGTGGAGCCTTACAAAAGCATTTTGCTGAGCACCGCTAGCTCAGCGGAGAAAAATGGTGTGTGCGTTAGACTTGGGGTGGAGCTGGCAGTGTAGACTCTTCCCAGAAGGGGCTGTTCCTAACGTATCAACATCACAATATCAGAACCCGTTTTGTGAGTTGGGAGGTGCTGCTGCTCAGAGGCAGGTTTTTGGAGGAATATTCAGAATCAAAATACCGCTTTGGGATTGTTTTTTATGAGGAATTAGCACTTTAATACACTTAAAAGCTCAAAGTTGATTTTGCACAATACAGGCCTTTTAAGTTTATTAAATGTTCATGTCTCTTCCACAAAGCTTGATCTCTCTGCGTATTGGGTCTTACACCTCCAGTTTTGGGTGTGTTTAATATGTTCTTGTAACATTTTGTCACGGCGGAGGACATATAAAGAAATGTAAGTTTAATAATGCATTTTTGAGTATTTCTTTATTCAAATCATGGTGAATCAGGAGCAGACAAAATAATGCTGTTGGAAAAAGCTTGTATGTGTGACAGACAAGTTACTAAGGCAGGCCACAAGCTCCTCGCTCCACTTCATTCTGATGCATCCACTTGTAAACAACTAGATCTTTGTACATCTTCGTTGTCCTCGTCCGAGCTGGCATCTGACTAATATTTCAACACTGAATAGGTCCAATATTGCTCGCCATTTTTGTCACACCCATAATGTTAGGTTGGGGTTGTGAGAGGCTCTAAGCTAGTGAGAGAGAGTGTAAACATAGAGATTATGGGAAATGGAACACAGGCTTACTCCACGCCAACAGTCCCGCCCACAACTCAAAGGTCATTTTCTAATTAACTACTCCAGCTACGCAGAAACGGTCTAGCAAAAGACCGGTTTTTGTTGTCTTAGTAATTTGATTTATTTTGGCAGCATTCTAGATTTAGTATACTTTTCTCATATTTGTCTGTTTTTTAGGGAGTTAGCATTGTCTACATTTGTTTGTAACATATGTTGGAAGTAACAACAGAGTAACCATTAATACATAGGGTCTTTTTGTAATGCAATTTTTTTGAAAAAAATGAAGACTTTGCATTAATAAAATAGAAGTATATTTACTGAATAAGTCTAAACATAAGCCGTAACACGTAAGGTCTGTTACGACGGGGGGGTTGTGGGAGTACCCAGGCGCAGAGAGGAGGAGGCAGTAGGCAGTAATAAGAAAAACTAGAAACCAAAACCACTGCTTAAGCAGGCAAACCAAAACTCGAAATATTAGAAACACTCAAAACAGCAAACTGCATAATAACAAACTATGGACCAGCACAGGAGGAAGGGAAGGACGAAGCTTAAATACAAACAAGACAACGAGACACAGGTGGAAACAATCAGGACAGAGGGAACCAAAGTAAAACTCAAAACCAAACTACAACACAGGAACTTTTCAAAATAATAAAACAGGAAGTGAACGGAAAGCATGCCATAACATAAAACAACTTGAACATAAAAGCAAAGAACCTAGAACCGTGACAAGGTCATGCTCCAATGCTACGTTTTTGTGCTCTATGTTGTTTTACAATGTAAACTTAGTAGAGCTGTATACATGACACAATATGAAATATCCCCATACATCTGAAGACTGTAACTAAGACAATATAACAGAAATTTCTAAAAGATGCTAAGTTGCTTGTGCTTGTAATGTGTTGTTGGGAAGGTATGGCAAAACAGGGCTCCAACATGTGCATCATTCTTGGAAATATGAAGGGCATCGTACTCCACCACCCTAACAGAGTGCCTTCACAAATAAAAGGACAGAATGTGTTATTATTGTCACACGTGTTGAGCCCAATAGTATTTTGACAGCATTATCTTGTTCAAGAGTCAACTGAGAAATGGATTTAGCTGTTTGTTTGTTTTTTAATTAAAAAAAAAACAAAACAAGAATACTGTAGGAAGAAATCGTTTTGTTGCTTGTTAACATTCCTTACAATTTTGTTGTAATTTAAGGGACCATACAATACTGTAAAATGTTGAAAAAGGCATCACTTATATCACTACTAATTCCCCAGTTTATGATTAAACTGTTTTATAATTTTTGTGCAGATGAACACATCCATTGCAACATACAGTTACAAAAGCTAACCAGGAATTGGACGGATTTAATGAAAACTAAAGTTGCACAAAAAATCCGAACTTCCAACAAGAAACAGAGTATGCACTATTCAAAGATTTGTACAAGTTTACTAAATATTACAGTTAAACTGTATCAAGGTAGTTTTTGAGAGTACTGCAGCTCATTTAATGTATCTCCCAACATGTCTGTCCCCAAGAACAAAAATGAAGTCTGATGAGTCCTTTAATCACAGCTGCAGTTTAGTGCCATTTAAGTTATTTAGGATAGCTTTTCTATTGTTTGCCTAGTATTTCAACTCTTGTAGATCAGTTATCTAAATAATAGCAACTTTTATCCTTGCTAAAAACAATTTCACAATATGCTATTCCAATACCAATTTGTATTTTGGTATGAAGCTCTCAATATTTACTCTGAGCACAGCTTATCTCTTCATGCAGCCCTGGTTGTTTATCATGTGTACACAGCCTTTTTTATGTGAGTTACATTACTGTATATTCAATGTTCGTCCTGACTTAGATTCTCTATTATAAACATCTCTTATCAGCAGAAAGGTAAATGAGCAATCCATTCTGGCTTCTGTCTGCAGGGAGGGAAATGGATGACACACATCTATTGGTGGGGAGTGACTTTTAACAGCTAGTGCTTTACTAAAGACAAATGTATGTGTCATGGAAGTTGGTTCATATTGGTAGGATGTATTTTGCAACATGTGTTCATAGTAATATGAATCCTGTCACAAAAAAAAAATGTTTGTGACATATTCAAACTTTTTGTAACAAGAAAATTATTGTTCTGTGAAACTAAATTTCAAGATAAAAGTAGTGCTTTATTCGATCAATTTATATGTATTTAAAGAGTTCCTTAAAAATAAAGGCATCAAAGAGCTGCACAGATTTACAAATTAAAAGCACACTACAAAGGGAAATAAAATTAAACATCTGTTCGTTCTAAAATAATTCACAAGTTATGATTCTCAACTAAAGAGATAAAAAAGATATTCTAAATGAAAAAATATATAAAAGACTTATAAAAGTAATAATAAAAAATGAATAAATAAAACAACTACTTTGCTAACTAAGGTTTCAAAGTTTAGAGAGAAGAAATTACATTTATGAATTCCATTCACAAACAAGTTGTGTCACATTTGATATGTGGGGACATTCGGGCTTCGTTAATCTGCTCCAAACATTCTTTTTTTAAATGTGAAAAGGAATTGTAGAATGGATGGG
The DNA here is from genome assembly GCA_037389245.1 of Oryzias sinensis. Classification (NCBI taxonomy): domain Eukaryota; kingdom Metazoa; phylum Chordata; class Actinopteri; order Beloniformes; family Adrianichthyidae; genus Oryzias; species Oryzias sinensis. Next base: position 18,851,570 of record CM074502.1, on the reverse strand, counting down.
CAGCCCATGAATTGAAGCTACAATGGGGATGATGTGTTTAAGTAGGACAGTCAAACTTTTATCAGTATTTTGGAGACAAGCCACCGAAGACTTAATTATCCCCACATGTGGCACATTGCAGTAATTGAGACGAGCAGTCACAGTGATGTGGTTTAATGTTTCTAACTGTTGCCATGAGATAAGTGGTTCACCTTCTGCATTCTGTTTTAAGTGAAAACAAGTTTGAATTCACAATGAAGTGATTCAAGCTTACAAGTGGAATCTCTTTTTAAGTCTAGATTTAAAATTCTTACCTTTTGAAAACTGACCTAAAGATCACAGGTAGACATCAGAAGTTATGGAAGTGTTGCCAAAACCATAATCTAAACAGTCATCAAAACAGTGAACCACAGAGCCAAAACCAGGAAAAATTAAAAGGTTCATCAAAATTTGGATCTGAGAACCTGTGGATATCACGTGTGGGCCTTTACACACCATCATCTCACACCAGGCAGGAAACATGGAACAGCTCCCAAGACAGAAACAAGAATAGTGTCCTTCCATACAAAACTTAAAAGGATATTTGTCAAATGCCAAATCTGAGCTCTTTTTTCACCTATCAACATACTAAAGCAGAAGCTGGTTTACCCCAAAGACCCCACACCCAAAGAAAAAGTAAACAATGTATTTTATGGATTCCAGAGCAGTGAGGAATTCTCAGAGCTGTACACTGGAGAAACTAAACAGCCATTACACAAGAGGATGTAGCAACACAGAAACCTCAGCAGTTTATTTACAGAGGGCATTCATTTGAAGACCAACATGTACACATTCTTGACAGAAAAGACAGGCAGTTTGATAGAGGTGTCAGAGAAAAAAAACATTAATAATCCTTCTGAGGGAAACCTCAGGCTACTGAAGGGCGATGACAGACTTTTAAGAATTAATACTGATCACTGATACTAATTACTGGCAATTTGTTCTTGGTGATTTATTTATTTTCTCAAGCATGTTATTAGTTATGTTAAAAACCAGCAAAAAACGGGCCAGGTAAGAACTTTAATGTGCAAGATTAAAAAAATACAAAACCGTTCTGTCTAAAATACCCTTCTCATGCTGGGTTGTTTCTAACAGTAAGGATGCATTCAGACTGGACACATTTAGTTCACTTAAAGTGAACCAGTTTGTTTCCCTTGACATGCACAACTTGCGGCTCCCCTGGTAACGTGACTGACGGAGCTGTTCAATATGCTTTGGGCTGGGGGGTGTTTTGGTACAAAGCACTGAAGTAAACACTTAAGTAATCTAATAATAACCAAAAAACATCTAGAAATTACTTTTATTTTCTCATTTATTAATTATTAATCAATACTTTAATAAAGCAGTCAATACCAAAAATGGTGATGTGCATATCTATATTTTGAAACCTTTGTAACCTGACTTCCATCACTAACTCAGACACAATCTTTCTCCTGTTTATTATGCTGCCCTTTCTTTTGTCCCAAAGAAGAGCAAAACTCCAGCTCATCCACACCCAAAGATCCTGTAAGGGGGGCAGGGGGGCCATTCACATTTACCACTGTCTAGTTACTCTTCTATGTTCCCCTTAATGAGCCATCCAATTGTAAGAATGTGAGTACCCACCTGGAGGATATAACTGAGGCTTGAACCCAGCGCAGCTCAAACTAAGGAAGCCACGGGGATGAGTGGTGAAATGTCCAGATGCCACGATTCAACTCCAAGGCATTAATCTCAAAGCAGCTGTAGGGGGTTGTGGTAGTTAGTATGGCTGCCGTTATACAGCCAGACGGCCCAGGTTGAATCATGGCTGGGTTCTTTTGGTTTTCAGCTTTCTCTCACTTTTCAAAAACATGCACCATAAGTTGGTTGTTCTCAGTAAATTGCTTCTGAGCTATGAGTTTGTTACGCACTGCAATGAACTGTCCAGGGTGACCCCGCCTTTGCCCAGAGATGGCAGAGTTAGGTTCCAGTTACCCCTGTAACACTCAGCAGGAAAATGAAGAAAAAGATGGTTAGATGGATCAAAATTTATATTATAGTTGATGAAATATCAGATAAGATTACTGATCCACAGTAAAGATTGTGTAATGAATTAACATTAAAGTTAGACACATTGGTTAATTATCTTCCTAATACATTTGTATCCATTCAAATATTACCTCTATGAGGTGACACACCTATAAATGACCCTTTTTTGTATTTTTTTCAATTATTTTTATCTATTGCAAAACAAAAGGAAAGCAAAAGTCCACTGTTAGTGAAACTGAATGTTTTTCAACCTAATTTAGATATTTAATTTACGTTATAAACAATTTCAGGTCTTTTTTTGCTTGCTTGCTTGTCTTGCATTGATTAACAGCAAGTATTTATAAAACATAAAAGCATTTTTCTTTACATTCACACCATTTATAAAGGAAGCTCAAACTTGAATGCAAACAAGATGAGACTAAATAACTTATAACATTTCTTCTCATCTGGCTTTATGTAGTAAAGTGCTGATTTATAATGGAATAATTGCTCTTAAAAGAAGACCTCGGCGCATGAAGTTTATTCTTTCTTCTTAGTGATTGTTACCACAGCTCAAAGAATGTTCATTCTTTCCAGCTAATTGACAGCAGTGGCCTGTTTGGTGAAATAGAACTGGAAAACAAATAAAAACTAAAAGTGGAAATGTCATTAACTTTTTACTACTGCGGTTTGCCATAATTAAATTGAACGGAGTGTTATATGAAGTCAGAGGTTTAGATCATTTGTTGACTCTGTCAATGCCTTGAACTTTTACAAGAAGAAAGGAATCAAGTTAATAAAACAAAATTAAATTAACTGCAGAGAAATTGAAAAGGACATTCAAAAAGAAGATGATTTTTTTAATCTGTAATATTTTGCTTATTATTCATGTTTTTCTAACTGGACACATTTAAAGGAAACATTTTGTCACATCTTTTTTCCCCTTTTAATTTAGAAATAGCAATGTTATCAACTTTCCTCCCACTGTTGGGTTCATGTTGATTCATGTTGTTTAGCTTTGGTTTTAATTTATTTTGCCAAATGTTAATATTTTGCTGTAGTATTTATATATTTTTTTCCTCAATAAAATTGTTCTCACTGGATGTTGCCACAGCCAAATGCCCACAGTGCCCAACTGGTGAAACTGATATAAATAACTAAAGGTTATTGACAATCTACTGTACGTACCTTTTTTTTAGAGGCTAAGAATAAATGATCAGTAATAAGTGTTAAGCTACACTGACACTGGGTATGTAACACGCGTTCAGGAATGCACATTTAGGTCATGGTGTTCACACTTGGACTGTCGCTATACCCAGTACTAGCGCAGGTCCACCACCTAGGTGGAAGAGGCTTGATGCAAAATGTTGAAGTGGTGCAAATTACATAATTCTGTCACCAGACTTTTTCTTTTACATCTCTATTCTGATACATGAAAGACTTGAGCCGAATCCAAATTCATCTCCTACCCCTCTGGCTCCTCCCTATCGCTCAGTTGTAAGGACATTTGAAGCTGTAACAGTGTTTGAACTTATTTTTTAAGGTTGAAGCCATACTAACTCATGGCTGGGCATCCCTCCACCGGAGGGTGAACTCCATCAAACACATTTCTCCACTTGGGTGTGATATGAAGTACAGACGTTTACATGTAAATGTAAGTAATGACTTTTTGTTTTTGCATAACTTTTTAAAGTTATAAAATCCATTTTATGTATTTTCCGAGTGGTGACAGCTACGCGGAACGGTAGATGATCGGCGGACATTGATGAAAGTATTGAGTTGTAGTAACATCCTAATTTGTAGACTATTTTCTATTTCTCTTTTCGGAAGGCTAAATGTAGCTGTAAGGAGATGCCGGAGGGGTAGGGGATAATTCGGCCTTGGTGGTAAAAAATTCAGACCGGACACAAACCACATTCATTAGTTTCTTCTACTTAATCAATTTTTAAATGGTTGGCACTTCCGTGAGGTAAAAAGGAAATGTTCCCAATTGGTCAAAGTTTAACCCGGTTTAACTTTTAATGTGTGGCCATTTAAAACAAAATGCGCGTTTTATACGTAGTGCCTGAAAACACTTGAGTAGCGCCACATGAACACGAGTTTTCAAACACTTTTCATTAAAAGAGGTTACTTGAATGCACGTTGCCGAGGGTGGCGTTGATGTTGGAGCATTATCAAGCTATAGTGATTATTTCAAAAAAAGAAAAAACTAATTTATTACTAACATTTTGACAAAATGTTAAAAGTCCGTTCTCAGCTTTTAATGCATGTGTGGGACTAAAAACTAAGTCATGCAGACATTTCTTTTCTATGTTTATCACCCTCATTTGTTCATGTGTTTTACTACCTCTGAGCAATAAACTATCGTCTTTTATGATCATAAATGTTTTATGAAAATCTTTTTCTGTCTCTGCTTTCATCCTGAAAGGCTTTAAAACCTCACGTGTATTTGGAACTTGGAGACAAATGTGAAGCAGTAACAGTCAGTCTGTTAGCCGCTGTGGAAAGGCTTTCTGCTCACTGGGAAAGTCACAGGAACCCATTCATCATTTAACTTGTTTGTTGCTTGCATTGTTTTAAAGAGAATTGAACCTATAAAGAAGGAAAACCATCAAGGTATGTAAAACCATTTCAGGAGCTTATTTGCAAATCCTTCTTGTAATATTTAATCATTATATTCTATTAAAAAGTAATCCATTTTTTGATGTTTGCAAAAAAACTGTTAGAAATAGCTTCACATCTTTCATCACAAAGATCATAACATTAAAAAAACATTCAAGGTATTGACAAATCTTTTTGACAATTTACTAAATAATTGATGCTTTGTGGCAAACTGTGGGGTCCAAAATTGCGCCAAATTAACATGCTAAGCATATTGCATTGTATTTATACATTTTTGACTGAAAAACAAACAGATTTAATCAAAGGTTTGTAGATGCAATGCAGCCAGGAACAATAGCTCCTATTCACTAAGGCATAGGGCGTGTGAAATGTCTCTACTTAAATTTTTAACTCTGATATTTTCAACAGGAACCTGGAAGTGGAAAAGACCTGGTTATTATGAATCAGTTTCAGCTGAAACAATCAGCCTGTCATCAGCCTGTGGATGAAATGTGAGTAGATGCACGTTATTTCTGTCGAAGGATAAGAAGTAAAGGTAAAGGTAAGTGGGATTTTATATTTATTTCTCTTAAACTGTCAGACTTCAAACTGTGCTATTTGTGCATGTGAAAGACAGAAACACACTTTATGTTTTAGAAATCATTTTTTTAAATTTTACCAATAACAAGGTGTAAATAGATAATCACACATATATGTAGTTATTTGTTTTAGTTATTATATGTAAAGAATCACATGGGAAGAGCTGTGTTTCTCAAGCACATTCCTTACCAGTATAAATTTCCATTCTAAAACTATGTTTGACCTTCTTTCTCATTCTTACACCTATTTTCCAAAAATTACTGATTAATTACTGCACTATTCATGATAATTTTATTACTACAATTGATGTCCCTCCAATCAAATTTGTCTTTTCTGGAGAAAAAAAAGAGGACTACTGTCATGGTGTGCCTGTGTCAGCCACCCTCCTCCCCAGCACTCCCTGTTCTGCTCTGCTGATTGAACCAGCTGTCCTGCACTTCCCCATCTCCTGCCTGCCTTCATATGGGTTGTCTTCCAGTATCCAGCGCCAGTTTGTCATACTCACTCCGTGATCACGCCATTCCTAGCGCTACAACTTCGCCTAGTTATCCAAGCTTGTGCTACTTTGTCTCATGCCTTCAGGTCAACTCTCCACTGGTCACGCCGTTCTCGCCTCGCCTCGCCAATATTCCTGCTCCACCTCTGGCTCCAAGCTGTGCTCTCTCGCCGCCCCGGCGCCTTCCACTGCCACAGACTTGCTCCACGCTGTCTCGGTGCCCGCCGCCCATGACTCTAATCTCCCTCTCTCAGATTAAAACTTGACTTGCCCCTGCCTCCCAAGAGCTTCTTCCGGTTCCAGCATCTGGGTCTCCATAGAGTTCGACCATGACAGAAACAAACTGGCCAACGCCTAGACCCAGCTGACCTCGGAGGACTGCCACTGCCACACAAGATCAAGGCGCAGCTCCTCAGCCGTCAAGCTGAAACTCTCCACCAGATGGCATCTGCACAGTAAGATCTGTTTCACCGCTTGGATAGGAATTCCTAAGCTCTGCTGAACTAACCAGCTAGCAGTCAACTAACTCCAGCTCAACTTCCTCAGCCTCCGCAGCCGGAAAGCCCCACCAAAACCACTAATGCTATGGACTCAGGAAACTTTCGTTTGCAACCAGAGCTCCTTCCCATGGTGATGTAAGCGCCAGGTGGCTTTTTGCTGCAGTGTCAGTTAATCTTTTTTCAGCAGGCCCCGCTGGGGAGCACCACACAGACCACCGTAAATGAATGCTGATAGTTAACTCTCAAGATGACTTCAACGCCCAGCTTCAGTTTTATCAGCTAACCCCATTTTCCGCGCTCTTTTGAACGCTTCATCAGGAGTTTCGCTCGGTCTTTGACCAACCCCGCAAAGCAGAGGAGGCTACTCGCCGCCTTCTGGGGTTAAAACAATACAGCCGATCTGTGCGGATCACCTCATTGACTTTCGTGATTCCAGCGTAGAGGCTGGCTGGCTGGGTGACATTGCCCTCTGAAGGGTTTTTTACCAAACACTGAACCACCAATCAAAGACCATCTCGTTCACAGCTCCCAGGTTCGTGACCTTCAGGAGCTGGGTCACTGCGGCCCCACGTCGATGTATGGCTTCGGAACGCAGGCTGAACGCATTTGCCGAAAAGAAGACCACTACTAACTCTTGCCCCTCAGCTTCCCAGCAGGTCAGAACTATCTTCCACCCCCAAGAAACATCAGCTGCTCTTTAGAGGAACCGGATGCAGATCGGTCATTCCCAACTCTCACCCCTGAGGAGTGACGCAGACTAGCGAGGAGGGCAAGGTACCTGCTTTTATTGTGGTCAATCTGGTCACCATGTACAACAATGCACGCTGCGTTTAAACTCAAGAGCCCCCGCGGTAGAAGACAGGCCGCGGGAGGCTTCTAATTTTACTGCTAGGAAAATAATTTCCTTTACAAAAATTGTCAAACAGCTTCATCAATCTCACATTAGTCATGTCGAGCTCTCATTGACTCTCTGAGCTGAACAGAGTTTTATTGACTGCCTACTGGTGTCCAAGCTCGTGTCTCCCCATTGGAACGCTGGATCACCCTTGTCAAAGCGCAGGCCTGGGTGGCCAAAGTTACCACATCAACCACCACCGCATTGCCGTACATCTCATCACCTCCGCAATCACCATGAAGTCAACAACACTTATATTATGCACCAGCCCCCGTTATCGATACTTGCGGCTACCGCCACAACCTCAGTTCGACTGCGAAATCCACCACATCACAAACTGAGCACTCACTGTTCGCCAACTGCCTCCTTCGCCCATCCCTTCGCCGTTCCCCTGGATCATTATTCCACTCCAGAAGAAATCGACTTTCTCCAAGGTACCCCTGTTATCAGGACCTTCAAGGCTGTTTTTAGCAAAAGTAAGGCGGCGCCTACCCGCCACCGACCCACGACTGCTCCATTGAGCTACTAAATGGCGCCACCCTTCCTGGGCGCTGGGCCATTTATTTAATCTGTCCGGTCCAGAAAAGCTCATATGGAGAAATACATTCACGAAGTCTCGCCTCAGGCCTGAGGCTCGCCTCATCTCTCTGGCCGGTGCAGGGTTTTTCTTCGGCCCAGAAGAAAGACAAGACCCCTGCGCCTGCATCGATCAACAGAAAGAACCAAATCACTGTTAAAAACAAATACTCTCGCGTCGCCTCATCAGCTCCGCCTCTAGACTCTGTTCAGGAAGCGTGGTAGCCGGGTACTGATCTCCGCAACGCTGTATCACCTGGTTCTATAGAAGGAGGGGACGGCTGGAAGATCATGCTAACACCTCGCTTGGGCATTTTGGCACAGATGCCCAGTCTCGCCAAACGCCCCAGCAGTCTTCTCTCCAACACCTAGTCAATGACGCCCGCGACTTTCTTAATAGATTTGTTTTTGTCTATCTCGACGCATATCTCATTTATTCACCTAATCCTGAACTCCACACCTTCCACGTGCACGCCAGGTTCTAACGCTCTAGAGAACCAACTTTGTCAAAATGAGAAGTGTGAATTTCTGCTGCTCCACCGCTTCCTTTCGGTTTTATTATTGAAGCCGCAACATCCGGCCCTGATCCGCAAAGGTCTCGCAGTCGCTGAATGGAGACTCTGTGCTCACGAACAATTGCACCGCTTCCTTTTGGTTTTCGCGCACTTTATCGGGGTTCATTCGAACCATAGCAGTCCGCCACTTTCTCACCAGACCACGCCCATCAATCAACCGCGTTTCCATTTGGAGCCCAGAGGCTCAAAAAATGCCTTTGAAACTAAAGAGAATGTTCGCTACTGCTCCATTCTGATACAACCCGAATTCGCGACGCTAATTTTGACGAGAGGTTGACGCCCGATTCTGGGGTTGGAGCCGCCCTTTCAACGTGAAGACACCACAGGCAAACTCGCCATGCGCTTTTTCTCGCGTGAACTGTCTCCCAAGGAACAAAATTATGACGTGGGCAACCGCGAACTCCTTGCCATCAAGCTCGCGCTGGAGGAGTGGCGTCATTGGCTTGAGGGGGCTGAGCATCCCTTCATTGTGTGGACCGACCATAAAAACCTAGCTTATCTCCGTACAGCTAAACGCCTTAACTCTCGTCAGGCCCGCTGGTGTCTTTTCTTCATCGCCCACTTTCACCATCACACAGTTCCGGTATCGCAATGTAAACCTGATGCCCTCTCAATATTCAGCACCCACGATCATCATGAGGCGTTCCCATCATACCCCCTACATGTGTCATTGCACCCCCACCCGGGATATCGAGACCCGCGGTCCAGCAGGCCCAAGCGCTTAAGAACCCAACCATCCTCTCCCCGGGCTAACACTTCCATGTTCCTCTTCACCTGCCTGATGTCCTGGTGTGGGGGGCACGCCGCCCGGTATCCTGCCATGGGGTGTCCAAAGGACTCTGAATCGGCGTGTTCAGGTTTTTCTGGCCTTCCATGGAGCAGGAGCCACCAGGAGCCTGGTCACGCCTGTACGGTGTGTGCCAGATCAAAGTCCTCCACCACCTCCGGCCGCCTCTCAACCTCTGCCTGGCCGCGCCTTGTCCCACTCGGCACAGACTGTCACTGGGCGCCACCTTCAAGGTAATACTCGTTATTCTCACTGTAACGACATCGCCCAAAGCCGCTCGTTCATTCCCCACTAAACTTCTACACACCTAAATGGCTGACGCTCTAGTTCACCAGGCCTTCAGGCATCACGATACCCACAGACATTGTTTCTGCACCGTCCCAGTTTGTGTCCTTATAGTTTGAAGCTTTTTTGCTCATTTTGGCGCCAGCAGTAAGCCCAACTCGATTACCACCCCCAGTCCAACGCCGGGCTGAACGTAAATCAGGAGTTGGAGGCCGCCCGCTGTCTGGGCGCCCAGAACCCGCTCCAGTTGGTCCAAGTTCCTTGATTGAATACGCACATACAACCATCCTCTGCTGCCACCGTATGTCACCCTTCAAGCCTCGGTTATTCTCTCTCCACCTCTGTTCCTCATGAACTGGGATTTGGCCGCCCTTCTGTGCAACACCACTCAACGCTGCTCAACGCTGCATGCCCAGGCCAAGGCCGCCTCCCGCGCATCTGTGACAGTAATTGGTCGGATCGCCAACCGGCCGGCGACATGGTCCCGAATACCAACCCAACAAAAGTTCATTTTCTCCAAGAATATACCCTCGCAATCTACAATTTCTCAGAAACTGGCGCCCCGCTATATTGGTCCATACTATTGAGAGTAAATCATTAACCCAATCCCGTGTCAGACTGGTGCTCCCCGCGGCTTTAAAGGTACATCCTCGCCCATATCTCGGGAATATCAAGCCCTTCTTTCAGGAAAGTCCACTTTGCCCCGCCATCCGCTTCCCCGCCACCGCTCGGGTCATCGGACGTGTCGCTCACCGTTAGTTTGATCCTGGACGCCCGCCATTGGTCGCGCTTCAGTACCTGGTGGACTGGGAGGGGGTACGTCCGGAGGGTTTATGGATCTCCACGCCCCGGATACCTGACCGCTCTCCGGTTTACTCTTCCGGCTCCACCGATCGCCGCCGTCTGACCGCTTGAGGCGGCCGCTGAGGGTACTGTCATGGTGCCCGTGTCGCCACCTTCCCCCTCCCAGCACTCCCTGCTCCCTGCTCTGCCGATTGGAACCAGCCGTTCCGCATCTCCCCATCTCCCGCCTGCCTTCATAAGGGCTTTGCCATGCTGCCTTCCAGTATCCAGCGCCAGTTTGGCCACTACCCGGTGATCACGCCGCCTCTAGCTAAGTAACTCGCCCAGTTATCCAAGCTTCAGCTTACTCTTGTCTCATGCCTTCAGGTCAACTTCCACTGGTCACGCTGGCTCGCCTCGCCTCTGCCACGCCGCCCTGCTCCACCTCTGCTCCTGCCAGTGTCGCCGTCCCGCTTCCCACCTCGCCACAGACTGTCTACGCTGTCCTCGTGCTCCGCTGCCCATGACTCTAATCTCTCAGATTAAAACTGACCTGCCTCCGTCTCCCGAGTTTCTTCCGTTCCAGCATCTGTCTCCATAGAGCCCACCATGACAACTACATTTCCATGGTCAGCCTCAACAGTCATTTTGAAAATAGGTAACTTTAGTCACAGTAAGGAATACATCTTTTAGAATAAAAAGTTAGACATTAAAAATAAAACAACATATGGCACTGTCACCACCTGGTGGGACTTGCTTAAACCAAGCCTGTAAAATACATTGTGTGTGTGTGTGTGTGTGTGTGTGTGTGTGTGTGTGTGTGTGTGTGTGTGTGTGTGTGTGTGTGTGTGTGTGTGTGTGTGTGTATATATATATATATATATATAAGCAGCTGGGTAGCTCAGTTGGTAAGGTGCAGGACTGTCATGCAGGAAACCTCGGTTCGATTCCCAGGGGCGGAATGAACAATATAATGGCAATGGTAAATTGGGGCAATTACCATAACAATGGAAATGGGGCAATTACCATAACAATAGCGAGCAATTAACATCACCCAGTGAGGGTCCTTGGGCAAGACCCTTTACGCTACGGCCTACCTCACAAACATGAGAGACAATGAACCACATGTCATGCCGGCTCAGACGTCGCCCGGCCAAACAAGGTCTGCGTCAGGTGCTGGGGGACCAGAGCACTCTGATGGAAAGTGGGCTACTGGAACAAGAAGGAAATGGACTAGATGCGAGAACAAGGTTCTGTTAGAATGCTACTACTCAAGTAATCCCAACCAGCGTGGTTACATGCAGAGAATGTGGAATGAATGGATGCTTCGAAACTCACAATCAAGGCTAACTGCCAAACAACTGGTAGCCCAATGCTCGAACATCCACAAGCGGCAACTCCTATCACAACTTGAGATTGAAGCGATACAATACAATGGCAATACCCTGGGAGAGCCAGAACAACAGGTCAGAGAGCAGGCTATACTACACTCCCACCATGAGATTGGGTACACAGCCCCAACAACCACAGTTACGCTGAGCGAGGCAGCAACTGACCTGAAAGACAAGATCATGTCTAGAATGAACACTTGGCAACCTCGACACCAACTACAACGGTTAAGTAATGTACCGCCTGAAAGTCTACTGGAAACTGTGAATGAAGCATTGAGGGCAATTCCTACCACAACCATCACAGAAACCAATGAACTGGTTTACACTTCAGCAGCAGTGATCCTTGAGATGCTTGGCTATAAGAGTAACCATGGGAGAAAACAATACCCACCATGGAAGCAACGGTTAGAGGCCAAAATCAAGGCAACTCGGAAGGATGTGAGTAAGCTGACAGAGGCTCAAAGAGGTACAATGAGAAAGCAAGTACCTAAGAGATACAGCCAGATGCCCATACCTGAAGCACTGGAAACTGCCAAACAAAGGCTCCTAGCCTTGAGCAGCCGCCTAAAGAGGTACACAAGAGACAATGAAGCCAGACGGATAAACAGGCTGTTAGGAAGGAGGCCGAGGACTAGTGAGCGTAGAAGGCACTATCCAGGATGAAACATCCAAGATGCATGAGTACATCAAGCTCAAGGCCCCAACTGACAGTGTGCTCAGTGAATGTCTCAGGCAATGGAGAGCAGAGGATACAGTGCTGGAGGACAGATCCTCATGGGAGGACAAACCCCTGCATGGGATGTACCACCGGACCATAACTGAAGTGGCTGATATCAAGAAGTCCTACCAATGGCTAGAGAGGGCTGGCCTACAGGACAGCACTGAGGCACTCATCCTGGCAGCTCAGGAACAAGCCCTGAGCACCAGAGCAATAGAGGCTCAGATCTACCACACCAGACAAGACCCAAGGTGTAGGCTGTGCAAAGAGGCACCTGAAACAATCCAGCACATAACTGCAGGGTGTAAGATGCTGGCAGGTAAAGCATACATGGAGCGCCACAATCAAGTGGCTGGAATAATATACAGGAACATGTGTGCAGAATATGGACTGGAAACCCCAAGGTCAAAATGGGAAACACCCCCGAAGGTGGTAGAGAATGAAAGGGCAAAAATCCTGTGGGACTTCCAGATCCAGACTGATAGGATGGTAATGGCGAACCAACCAGACATTGTAGTGGTGGACAAAGAACAGAGGAAAGCCGTTGTGGTGGATGTGGCAGTGCCAAGCGATGGGAACATCAGGAAGAAGGAACATGAGAAACTGGAGAAATACCAGGGACTCAGAGAAGAACTGGAGAAAGCCTGGAAAATGAAGGTGACAGTGGTGCCTGTGGTAATTGGAGCACTCGGGGCAGTAACCCCCAAGCTGGAGGAGTGGCTACAACAGATACCTGGAAAGATCTCAGACATCTCAATCCAGAAAAGCGCAGTGCTAGGAACAGCTAAGATACTGCGCAGAACCCTCAAGCTCCCAGGCCTCTGGTAGAGGACCCGAGCTTGAGTGAGAAACCACCCACGAAAGGGTGAAAGGGGCAAGTAAACATATACATAAGCATATACATATCAATGTACTTTTTATTTTATTTTTATCTGTGCATTTTGGAATGCATAATTAATTTAGTATAAACGCTATTATTCTTTTCCAATGTTTGAATTTGGTGATAAAGTTTCCGTTACACTTTTTTTGTCCTGTTTGATAAAACAAAAAGTGATTTCCCTGATCGTCTTAATCAACTTAGAAAATGAATTAAATTTAATAAAAATGATCACAAGTTGCACCCTAACATGTAAACCTTTTGCTATCCTAGGCACTTTAACATTGGGAGTTGGGTCATCTAGACCCCACAAGACAGTGTGCTGAACCCTTTTTCTTCAATGATTTGTGATCTTCACTGGTTTCAATGGATTACATGAAATCCTCTCCACCTTTATCCACCTTTGTCATGGTAGGGAGAACACGTCAATGGTCATCTTGACCCCATAGGATAGCACAAGGGTTAAGCTCCGCCTCTTAATTAAAACAGTGAAATCAGTTTTCCTGTCATTGGCATGCATGAGCACAGTGCCTGACTGAAAGCAGATTCCTGTTCTTCTTCAGAAGCGCAGCTTTTTAACATTCACAAACACCCCCACACACACGCCCACATACATGCACATACATACACCAAGCTAATCTATTTTCAATGGATTGTAATGCTTAGGTCAGGCCATGTCTGAGCCTCCTCATCAGCTTGTTAAATCTCTCTCACAGCAACACATTTAGCATTTAAGCACTTTATGATAATAAGGCTTCCTGCTGCAAACAACCAATCCTGGGTGACCTGAATTATTACCGTTTTGAACTCACTTAGTAGGAGGCACATGTCACACCATAATTGTGTTCTCTGCACACATCGTTTGATAAATTGTCTTAAAAATAAATTAAACTTTAGAGCTAATTAAAAAATGTGGTTTTTTTGGGGGGGAGGGGTTATTTATAAATAAATACATAGTTTGTTCATTTTCATTCTCTCGTGATTAATTTTCCACTGTTCGCATTAATAACTGTAAAAAATGTGAGCTAAAGGGATGCTTTAATGAGATTCACAGACAGCTGATGTCACACCAAAGAGACAATATTCCCAATTTCATTGATTACTGTAGAAAAGGTCGTTATACCAAACATTCATTTTCAGAAGTTGATGAATCAGACTTTAGGAGGTATTTAGAGTTATCTTACTCTGCAGTAGCAAAATGGGCCGCACACAGAAAGGTGTCACCTTTAATAACCTCTTTGTCTGTTTGCTAGCAATGGTGGATACTGGTTCACGCGACCACTTCCGATGAAAAGTCAATGTAGAGGAGGATATATACAGGTTTAGGGCTTCTTTTTTCAAAACACTCATGTTCACGAGTAGCTACGCATGGTTTTAAAACCGTTTTCAGACTCTACAAACAAATCACGGGTCCATTGAATGCATTTTGATGGTTAAACCAGGTCAAACTTTAACCACTCAGTGACTTGGATTTGATAGTGATGTTTGGATGACATCCCTTTTAATTCACAGAATTGACAACCATTTAAAAATTTATCATGGAGGAGAAATAATTATTTGCGCTTTTTGTCCGGCTAGAATCATATGATACAAAGTCTTTTACATATTAGAATTGAAAAACTCTGGAGCAAATTTCTTTGAACTTTTTCATGAACTCATGAATAAAGCTCCTAAAGATGACCTTCAGTTTGATCTAAAACAGGTATATAAAATGTGGCATTTCTACAGCATTTTATCAGATAAATGTTTGGCTTTGGTCAGAAAATCTTGAACAAACTGCCTAAAAAGGTTTTGTTTTTTCATACTAGAATTGGATTGTGTCTGGGTTACCTCATTCTCACTAGGGCATTCACCAATTTGTAATTTCAACATTCAGAGCCCTGGATTTTTCCAGAAGCCTATGCGAAAAACCAGTGTCCACTGAAGCTTACCTGATTGGCAAATATAACACAATACATTGTGTACGAATTTGTTATTTGAAAAAAAAGTAAATACATTTAGTATCAAATCATACTAGTTTTCATTATCAAAACAGAGAGGATTTTTAAATAGTCTTTACTCCAGCATATGGTTGACACCGAAATTGCCTTAAGGTCCTGGGCACACAATAGCCCCGCACTATAGTCTTTTAGGGGTTAGGGAGTAGTGAGGGAATTCGGACACAGCCTTATAGTTGCAGCTTTATTTGAATGGCGAATTACACAATTTACGACAAATTGGTACATTTACATTTTGGTTTATATTTCAACTTGTTCCTCAAACCCTTCATAAATTATGTCTTTGGGGGCATGTCATTTCACCCTGTAGGCTCTGCCCTAATTTGTTCTAATTTTTAAAGGAGGGAGGGCAGAATGCGAGGAAATGTAATTTTGTCAAGTACACAATTATTAATTTTTTGCCTAAAATTAATTTAATATTTGGTTACCACTAGTATCCATAGTTCGCACATTTGATAAAGGATGCTTAAATAGTGTGGTTATGAAACTGAAACTGTATGCTAACCAAAGAAAAAGTTCGCTCTAGTCTTGATATCATCAGTAAAGAAGGTCAGATTTCTGCAATGCATCTATAAGAAGCTAAGAGCAAAAGCGCATTTTTTGATTCTAATGTTTACATGTGCCCAAGTGATAATAAACTGTTATTTATTTCTAGCACGAAAAAATATTCAAGGATTAGTGCAAAATCCCATAAAAAATGAAAAGTGGCTGTAATTTTGAAATAATTATCTCTTTGCTCTTATTAAAACCATTATTCATGTTTATGAGTCTATTTTGGCAGATAAAGCTTGTGGTTATGTGCATTTCCAAGCCTTTTGTGATTTGAAGCACTGTTTCTGTGATTAATGGTAATGAGAAAATCATTTACTCTGGTGTAGTAGTGTTAAAACAACTAAAAATCAAACCTGTTTTTCTGTGCAGATCATCCTGACAGCCAAGGTGCTTTGAAGCTATTTTGTCAAACACTACACGAGACAGTATATACATGTTTGGATCTGATAAAGACTGATGATAGCGTGCACCTGTTGATGCATGTCCTCAAAGAGGTGGTCATGGAATCCTTCGGGATCAGAATTGGTGTTTGCATGCACTTAGTGTTGGCCTCCGTTGCCACTTAGAGAAGAGTTGCTATAAGAAGGGACAGAACACTAACTACAAAAGTCTTTGAGAAGACTTTGAGCCCAGCTTTCTTGTGTGTCCACACTGGCTTACAGAATCTTGAGCTGACCTAAACCATAAGGAAGGAATGGTCTGATGAACACACTGAGAACAAGCAGTTCTCATATGATAAGATTTACATTTACAGTACTCTTAAAAGCAAAATTATATGAAGTTAGATTTGTTGCAAAAGTTTTGTCCATCCATAAAAAGAGTTTGTATTTGTAATAAGAGATCTGTGTGACTGTGAAAATGTTTCATATCTGGAGAAAAAATTGTCTGTCTGTAGAAATGCTTTATCCGTTTTATGGAATGTCACGCGCAAGTACTGGCACCAGCATTGATCTACAATGACAAAACCCAAGTACCATAATTTCTGGACTATATAACGCACCTCAACGTAAGCCGCACCCACAAAATTTCATTAGAAAAAGACGATTGTACATATGTAGATCACACTTCTCTGTAAGCTGCAACGATTGCTGTTCTCTCCCTCCTGCTCAGTAAAACCATTAAACTCCTCTTCTTCAGTGTGGGAATTGAACAGTCTCAGAATGACTCCATCATACATGTTTCTATAACTGTCACTCTCAATGTTGCCTCATCTGGAAGCAAATTTTCTGCTGATCTTACGTTGTCAGCAGTCAAGCCTTTTCTAAACCTGTTGTTGATAGTCGAGTGTTTGACTTTACCCCATGCTGTCAGTGCTGGCAGACTGACAGAAAAAACTGACAGATCAAAAGTTGCTCTTCGTATACAGCCGGGATCTGTGTTACTCCGTCCGGGCGGACCTTTGCTGTGGTTGCCAGGGGCTGCAGCACAAACATCAAACTGTGACTAATAGCACATTGAAAAAGATTCCAGGTTATCATTTCATTTTTTGCCCATACGACCAGACTTCATTTCTACTTGATTACATCATTGAGCATTGTTGTGGCTGTGACGTACTATCAAATATTACAAGTGCTTGTTGGACTGCATTTGTTTAGTAGTAGCCATGTGGGTGTCCTTGCGGAAAGTGAGATGAATCTATTGCAAAATGCAAATGAAATGTTGGATTAAGGAAAGAAACTTCAACAAAAACTGATTATCCAGTCTTTGTTGATGTTGATGTTTTTCAGTTTTTCTAAAGGTATGTACGAAGGCTGCAGTTTTTAGATGGCAGAAGCAAACTACACATCAAGGCAACTAGAGGTTGAGCCTCCTTAAAGTCTTGTCACAACAATTAAAAACAATGCAAGTGCAACTGACTATGTAGGTATGGTATACCTTAAACTAATGTTAGATTGAATTTCTTACCCAGCATAAATCATATCACCTTTTTGTAGAACTAAAACAATTTTCACAAATGTATTCAGTGAGGTTAATTTAGATTTTGGTTCTATGTACTAAAAATTAAATTAATTTCCAGAGTTGTTGCAGCGCTTTCAAAGAGAGGATTTTTTCTCTCCACAATTTTAACAATGATTTCATTTTTTGACTTGTAGATGTGGGAAAGACTTATACAGGCTAGGCTGCAGTCAAAAGTCAACATTTATGAGCAACCCTGTGTTTTAATGCCAAGAAAGAAAAAGAGATGTAGTCTCAATGGAATCTCCTGGTAAAATAAAATTAAAGAGAAACAGAGATGCATTGTTTGCTTTTAGGATGCTGATGGAGAAGAACAGTGGTCAGAAGTTGCTGCATTGTCTTAGATCAGCAGAAAGTCTATGATAGGATATAGAGGAAGACGGTGTGGTTTGGCTGAATTAGCCTGGAGTGGCAGAGAAGTATGTTGGAGTTATTTAGGACATGTATGTGAGCCGGAAGACGATGTGCTGTAGGTGTGACAAAGGAATTCAAGGTGGAGTTGGGAAAGCACCAAAGATCATCTTTGAGCTCCTTCTTGTTTGCTGAACTGATGGATAGACTGTCAGATAAGGTTAGACGGGAATCTCTGTAGACCATGATGTTTCCAGATGACACTAATCTGTAGTGAGTGCAGGGGGCAAATGCAGGAACATCTAGAGAGGTGGAGGCTTACTCTGGAAATGAGAGTTTCTGGCTGTAAATGAGAGGGATGCAGAAGTGTGTACAAGCAGGTTTAAATAGATGGAGGAAGAATTCAGGTGTGATGTGGGACTTAAAGTGTCAGCAAGAATTAAATGAAAGATGTTTCCGCTTTCTCCGCCTAAGAATCTACTAGAATTATGGTACTTGCATAAACAGTTACATTAACAGTTACATTAGTTAAAAGAATGTAAACACTGGAACTAAAGCTCTAGTGTTAAAGGGTTGAATGGATAAACCCCTAAACCTATTTGATCTTAGAGTGAATATTCCCATGCCCTGTATTTTGTGTTGTGTCATCAATGTATCATCTTTGTACTTCTTTGATCCCTATTTTTGATATGTAAGGGGGTGAAAATCTAGAAAAGTGGCACACAACAGCAAAGAACCTCCACAAGAAATGGTCTGTAGTCAATTTTCAAAGCTAATTATAACTTGAAGGAACCTCTCTAATTAGCCCTACATCTCTACATCTTAAAGGAAAAAAAAGAAACTGACTTTTAACTTATTGAAAATTTACCGGGGGACTAAGGTACAAATTTCTAACAGACATTGAAATGTAAAAAAATAAATACACATATAAAATCTACTTAAATGTAGTGACAGACAACTTTACATGCTGTGAACATAATTCTCTTGACATCAATGAGATTTTGTAAAAATGTCTTTTGATAAGATTTTTTTCTTTTTTAAGCATGGTATTTAGTTGTAGGAATCTTAATATTGAATAGAGTCAATGTAGATTTATTGGGTAATGTCAATTAAGGTCAACACGGTCAATGGGCCAGCGATGCTGCAATGGTAGAACGGACAACCTCTGTTTGGAAGTTTGCAGGTTAGGTTCTCGCCTTTCCCATGCGTCAAAGTGTCCTTGGGCAAGACACAACCTGGTAGTTATAGGTTGGTGCCAGTGTTAGGCAGTGAATGTGTGTGTGAATCGGTGAATGGGACTGTGACTGTAAAGCACTTTCCTTCAAGGAAGATAGTAAAGTGCCAACTACCATTTACTCAAATTGTTTCTGTGTCCTTTCCTGCTGTCATCAACCCACTTTTCTGCTGATAAACCAACCTATCACTGAACTGTGTTCAGGATAAAATTATTTAAAAACAAAAAGCATATTTTGGTGGAGAAAAATGACATTTCACAAGGAAAAATATCTACATGATACTAAAGAGTAAATAAATAAATAAAAATGCCAAGGCTTTGTCTAGACCAAGGCTGAACGTGTCCCTAAGCTGCTTCAGCTCAACCTATTGAAGATAAAAAAAGTTTTATCTATGATGATTTCTTGTCCTTCTCATTCTCCACCATTATCTAGTTTTAACTTCACTACATAAAAGAGCCTCCGTGGATGACCTCCTTTTTAAATTTGCTGCTTAGTCACATTACCAAACTGTTTTTCTAAATTTAAACCTCAGGTCACCTCCCTCCAATGATTAGTTTAAATCTACTTCATTTGGCAGAGGAGTGTATCGAAGCAGCAATATTGGGTCACAGCTGCCGTGTTTTTCTTAGTAGACATTCGGTCTTGTTTGCACTCTCCCTCCCACTCTTTGTGTTATGGTTTTTTAACGATTCTGGCAGATGCTGTTGTTGGAGAATGAGCTCACTTAGGTGTGAAAAGGTGAAGTTGTGGAATTGATCGTCACTCCCCTCAATACCAAGTTTGAATGTATCTGTTAGTTGGGTATAAGTTATTCTCGTTAAAATGGTAATTGTATTTTTCTTTTACAAAGAAAGTATATTAAAGATAACAAAATTACTTAATGTCCTTGTAAAATTGTATGTGATAGCAATTTTACAGTTCATTTTCAAATATGTTTTAACACTTTAAAAACTTGCATCTGTACATAATGTATAAATAATATCAAAGTAAAAAGTGAACTTGAAGGAATTAGAGAATTTGGTTGGCTTTAAAACTAAATCCATATTAAATAGTAAAAAATTTAAGAAAAAAAAAATGTTTTGCCCTGTCTTCCTAAATGCCACTGGAATACATATAACAAAAAAGCATTACTTCCAGATAGTTTCAAAGAGTGTGAGGGTTTTGGATTTTGAAATATGTTATGGTGAGAGTCCTGAATCCAAAGGTGGAAAACAGGTAGCATCATGCACGGATGTCCAACAAAAGAGAGTCCTTGTAATCAAAGTCCGTGATCTGAGGAGCGTAATCTGAGAGCCATGAAGCCTGCACTGGAGTCCGTGAAGCGTATTTCTAGATCAGTGAAGCGTGTCGTAAGGTCTGATGCTTGAAGCGTTATCCAAGAGAGTAAGGAATTGAGAAATACAAACACAGAAAGAGACAGACTTAATTTTTTGATCTAGTAGACAGTAAAGGTTAGGCAATGTAGAGTCCTTGACATAAAATTTGGAAATAAACAAGGCAAACGTCATAAGAATTAAGAAACCGGGCAAGAACAGATAACTAGATGCATTTCATGAATAACGTTACGATCACACCAGCCATGAGCAATGCGTTCAAGTACATGCTTTGAGTGTGTGCTTAGCATGTTGTGTTTACACTGACTACCCGATACTAGTGCATGTCTGACATTTTGCACCAAGCCTCTTCAACTGTACATGGCAAAGTGGTGCAGATTTCATGAATCATGCTCAAGGCTTTTTCTGTCACAGCTTTGTTTTGATGTATGAAAGACTTGTTGTCATACAATTCCAGGCCCAGCACAACTGCAATTACCTGTAATAATTTCTCCTCCGTGATCAATTTACAAGCGGTTGGCTGTTTTTTGAATTAAAAGAAGGTCATTACCAAATATGAGTCCCTGATTGGTCAAAGTTCAACTGGTTTAACTTTTAATGTGCTCAATGGAAGGAGAAATGTGCGTTGCGACCCATTAACGCAAGAGGTTTGAATGCAGAATTTATGTGCCCTGTCTTCCTAAATGTCAAAAAAAGCACCTACTTTCAGATAGTTTAAAGCAGTGTGAACATTTTTGGAGCATACTGGAGCCTTCTAACCAATGGAGCCAGTCTTCAAAGTCAAGTTTAAACCCTTCATGCCTGACTTTATTTCCAATTATATAAAACATTTATGTACATGAAGACTTTTTATTTAAAGTGGTCACTCGAACTTGCGTTGCTGAGGGTGATGTGAATGTAGTTTAAGGGAAAAAAGCAGATGTGAAGCTAGGCATGTCACAAATCCAGGAAAGTAGAGAAACATATGGACAATATCCCCTCTTAAGAATTTGCACCAGGTTGCTTAAGGCTGCTGAATTCTAGTGGACCTTTGGCACATGCACAGTCTGGACATTCTACAACATCTCATGATTCACAGCAGACAGCATGAAGGCCTACCAAAACATTCTCCTGAGAAATGCAACAGTGCCCCAAACCCTCAAATGGTGGAATAGAGGTGAGGAATGACACCAGTGAAGAACTTCAGCCCACAGGTTCTCTGGGACATATCACAGAACTCTAGGACATTGCTGTTTTTGTGCTTGTTTTCTGTCGACTTCCACAAATGCAGTTAAAACAATCAGATGAGTCATGGGGCCACAGTAAAGTTTTGAATGTCCTTCCAAATTCTGTAATGATTACTTTGACACACTTTGACATTCTTGAAACCTGGTCAAAAGGACAATGAGGACTTAGTGGGCTGCCGTGTACTGAGACTTTTAGCAGTTTAAAGTTATTTCAAATTTTTATTAAACAAAGTAAATGGATACTCGGAGCCTTCTAGGCAATGGAGTCAGTCTTCCAAGTCAGGTTTTATCCCTTCATGTCTGACTTTATTTCCAATGATATAAAAAATAGTCCTTAATGTTTGTTTGTTCTTTACTATGTAAGGGGATGCTAAATTAGGTGTAGTGCTTGATTTAATTATACATTGTGTATTAGCAACATGAGGCATGATGACAAGCATTTCAAGGTCCCCAGCATTAAGCATTGATTTTGTCAAAAACCTTCTTGAATCCAGATATTCTCCGGGAACTTTGAACTGGTCTAGATATGCAGACAGAAAACTAGCCAGACCTATACCTCCTCACAGAATGGGGGCAGCACTAAGCCAATTCTTACCAAGAAGGATCTTGACACAGGTGTTGATCTTATTTTTTACTGGACAATGGCTATGTCCAAATTCCCTCCCTACTCTCTAACTACTACATAACTGTATAGTCTGGGACTATCTATTCTTCTGGATTTAAAAACATTTTGGACACAATGCTCACTACTTTTTTTTTTAAGGGCAAATATGATGTCACTGACTTCCCAAAGAAATATACCTAATAAATATGAACATTTTACAAAAACTATGTATAAATCCACTCTGTTCTAAGAATAAAAAAAAAATTGATGGTTAATAAAAAAAAGATTAAACTATTTTTTTTTCACACGAAAAATAATTTAAATGCAATGTATTACAGTCTAGAGATTTTTAGAGAAATTTCAAAGGCACTGGATTTTGGAATTATAGATTCTGACAGCTCTACAAAATGGTGAACACACTTTATAGAGCACTAAGTAGTAAATAGTGAAGAAATTTGGACACAACCAAATTCTTACTCTATATCCAGCTGTAAAAACTCAGAGCAAAACCTCAAAACGTTCTCCTCTGAAGATAACTGACCCCAACCATGTTGCATAGTCTCAGAAGAATTCACTTGAACAGTGAAATCTGTTTTCAAAAGAAGATAGATCCCCTTAGCAAATAGTAGCCTATTTAGGTGTACAAGAAGTATACTTGTTCAATGCTAAAGATAAGGCAGTATACTTGAAGTTTACATTTTATATACTGTGCTATCTACATATTGTAAACTTAAAATGTTCCAATTTAGTCTGAAGTACTTAGTATACTTCTTGCACACGTACATGGTCGATAGAATACTTGCTATACTTATGCTCAAGAATACTTAATAAGATAAACTTAGCAGCTGGATAGCTCAGTTGGTTACGTGTAACATGGAAAATTAGGGTTCGATTTCCAGATTCCCATGTGCCTAATCCAGTGTGGGTGCTTGAGCAAGACCATTTGCGCTACTTCTTAACTATGTAACCACAAGGGGCCCAAGTCTGGGTCTCCCTGTGCCTGTCCCCAGCCTAGATAAAATACAGGGTTGTGTCAGGAAGGGAATCTTGGGGAAAAAATCTCTGCCAAACCACCTATGTCAATCAATGAAAGGTGAACAACAACTTAATAAAATACACTTCAAGTGTACTTTTTCTAAGGGGCATCAAGATGTAATCTACCTCAACCTTAACATCAAACCTTGTTCTGTCCATAGGCGTTAGTTTGAGAAAATCTTGGGGCTTACTATCGAGATAAAAACACTCAGTGATAGACGTGGTGACCTGAAGTGATTGGTTTAAAAACCTGCTTAAGTGTTGCAATTACCATGCAGAAGATGAGCACACTTGAGACTGACATTCCCACTTAGTAGTTCCCCACTGGGCTGCTTGGCCTGATAACAAAGAACCTGTGAAAGCCACTTTAGATAACTCAGACTGAAATGTTGATGGTCGCAGTGCAAATAAATCTCAAACTGAGTCATGAATATTCGGCATTGCTCAGGATGACCATTAAAACATTCAGGCAGGGGCATACAAGTTTCTTCAGTGAGGGTTGAACCTCAAATGCATTCTGATGCTCCATCTAACAATGCAGGTGGATCATTTGGATTCAACAGAACATTACTTGAAATGCTGAGAAAAATCCCTCAAGCCTGCAGATAAATTGGAAAATGTTTTTTTCAGAGCAAGACATAACTCATTCAATGCAAGTTCTTCAGCCTTGGTTGTTTTTTAACTTCCTTTTGGCCAGTTAGTCTTGTTAAGACTAGAGGGACAACCCGAGAATGCGCATAAAGAAGATCGATTTAATTATTTAATTGGGCTCATTAGAAGTTAGGAAGAATCGTCTGGAAGCCTCAATCTACTGTTTGCACTGGGGAGCCTGCATCAAGACGAAAAGTAAACTTGAATGTACAAGATACAAAGCAGCAACCAGGAGATATGTTTACAAGAAGCAGTGCATGGCTTGTCGGCGCTCCAAAAATTGTGGGATAAAAATGTTTATATCCAAAGGCGGAAAGCAGGTGGCTTCACACAGAAGTCCAACAAAAGACGGTCTGCTTAAAGTCCCACTTTGATCATTTTTTGATCTATTGCAAAAGCGTTCCCAGTGCTCTTGTAATCATAATTATGCCGTTTAAGACCAGCGTAAATATTTTTTTTAAACTGTCATTTTCTAGGACATAGTTTCTGCACAGCAGCAGAAGATTAGAAATTCTCCTCTGATTTGTGGGGGGAACTGTTGGCGCAGAGTAAGTTTCTTATCATCCATCTGTTTATGCTTTCTCCCACTAGCTGCATTTCTGAGTATTTCTTTATTCAAATTGTTGTGAATCAGAGGCAGCCAAAACTGCAATTTAAGCATAATTTTCTTTATATATGTCCTCCATCATTAGAAAAATGCCACAAAAACATGTTAAAGACACCAAAAACAAAATTTTTCATTGGATTTGGTCTTTCATTTGGGGTAATTGGTTCCAGAAGCAAAATTCAATTCCTCCATCCAACAAGGGAGGTAAGGTAATAGACTGAAGGTCTAACAAATGTTGTCCATATAATCTGAGGCCTGTGATCCGTGAAGCGTAAGCTGAAACCTGTGAAGCGTGATTTGAGGTCTATGATCCGTGAAGCATACTTCTAGATCATTCAAAAACACACAAAGCAAGGGATAGATTTAACTCTTGATCCAGTTGACAGAATAAGATAGGCAACATGGAATACTTGAAATGAAACTTGGAAACATTTAAGCACAATGAACTGGTAGAGAATGGGGAAACCGGGCAAAGAAACATCCATTTGGCTGTATCTCACAACAGCAAGGATGTTCAGACACATTCACACTAAAGTTTGGGGCTTTTTTGCTGGAGAATATTTCTAGCTTTGATGGACAAATAAATTCGCTTCACTGAAAATGTGTTAACCCTTGTGCTATCCCAAGCACTTTAACATTGGAAGTTGGGTCATCTAGACCCACTAGACAGTGCTCTGAACCTTTTTTCTTCAATGATTTGTGATCTTCACTGGTATTCATGGATTACATGAAATCTTTCCACCTTTATCCACCTTTGTCATGGTAGGGAGAACACGTCAATGTAAGTGGGGGGTTATAGGATAGCACACGGGTTAAAACATTACACATGTTCAAAAAGAATAGAAGTTCAAATTTGTACTAAATAAGTTATGTACACTCAACAGAACTCATATGACAAAGCACAACATTTTCCCACTTCTGCTTTGTTTTTCTTTCAGCTCATTTTGGCACAAACACTTAGATTATTAGCTCATTTGGCAGGTGGAAAGAGATTTTTAGCTGGTAGAATCACTAGAATCACATGGGAAATCATACATTGGCTGAATCTGTTTTCATGAAAGCAACACACTGCATATGTTATTACTGAGATAGGACAAGACCGGAGCATGCAAAACAAAAAAAAGGTATTTCTTTTTTCAGTAAACTAAAAAACGGGCATTGGTTAAGCTGCCAGGATGATTGTTTCAATAAAGGCAGCTAGGAAAAAACGCAATAAATTACATTTTATTTGTCACATAGATGACATCATTTTAAATTTATTTATTTATTTATTTATTTATTTATTTATTTATTTGTTTGTTTTTTCTTTACATAAAACAACCAACTACAGGATCTTATGTTTAGACTGATATTTCAAAACTGCACTGAAATACCATGAAAAATGTCTCCAGAATTGACTGATTGTTGTCAAATTACAATTGAAAACATAAAATCATTAGAAATTACCTTAAGGAAAATGAAATATTTGTTGCAGGTTTTACATGAAAAAAGTGCCGTATTCTAAGAATTTTTAGCAAATGAGATTTCTACTACTCTAATGTCCCTGGCACTGCATTTTCATAGAAGGAATTCCATTAACAAATATAATAAAGTATAAGTAGACATTTGTAGGAAGCTCAGACGCTTCTTAGGGAAATCTGTAAGTGGTTGAAAGATGAAGAGAGAAAAAACAGATGTGATCCACAGAGCAAATTAAAAAAACTGCAAATTAGATAGCACATTAATAAGATTAGTCACAAACATGATTTAAGATTTACTCTCATTTTAGCACCTCAAGACTTTTGCTAAACATTAAGAAAAAAAACAACTGAGGATTTACACAGACAACCATTAGAATGTTGAAGTGTTGCAGTTTATGTGAGTTAATTGAATCCGTTAGTTCAAAAGGAGCCCAAGTCCAAGAGGTTTGTTTTTCCAGGAAATGATTCTAATAGTATAGCTTAAAGGGAGGCTACATCAAATTATTAAAACTTTATCCAGATTTAGCACCAGTTCATAGCTTACAAATGCTATAATATGAAGCACACTTTTATAATTTTAGAGGACTAGCAAACTAAAGTCTCTGGACTTGGGCCATTCTTGAATTAACCCTCCTGTTATGTTCATTTGTGAGGAACAGAGATGATGTTCCTGGGTCAATTTGACCCGGTGAAGGTTTTATTAATTAAAAAATGTCTGAAACCCAAAAAATCCTAACAAGCAGTGTGAATATATCATTACTAACTCTAATAACAAGCATTCTTTCAGAAACTTAGTGAAATGGTGTTTCTTACCTCTAACAGGTAGTGGTTCAATTATTAGATAATTCACTTGTTTTTCTTAAAAATATACATGTTTAAACATTTTTTTTTTGATTTTTCACTACTCTATTACTTTTGAAAGACTAACATATCAAATACAATAGTTTTACATAAATTTGAAACATAATCTTGAAATTTGGTTTTACATACATGCACTGTGAACCAGAAAAAAACAAAATCCCAATACAACAGACAAGCAATTGCAATATGAAGTTGTGTTTGTGTCTGTACATGTACACAGCACAAGAGTGACCAGTCATCACTCTGTGCTCTGTGCAAATTAATTTTGCATATTTCGCACAGGTCATGCTTGTCTTGACCTAGATCCTGTCTCCGGCTCGACTGCCCCCCCCCCCCCCCCCCCGACTGTCCCCCCAACTCAATCTGGATAAAGATTGTCTGCTGGACTTCGAATATGTAGTTTTAGAGTTAGATAAAATAATTCTTCTCTATGAGTTCTGATAAATCGCCTGTCCGTCCTGGGGGAGGATCCCTCGTTCATGTGGGCACCAAAGATGTTTCTTATTTTTTTCCGGAATCTGTTTTATTTTTTATTAGGACTTTTTCCTTACCGCGAAGGAGAGTCTAAGGCCAGGGATGACCGTCTGTTTAGTTCAATTTACTTTTTTCCTATTGAATTCTATGTATTCATGATCCTTTTGATTTTATGTTTTACTTTTTCAATTACCGATACGAAGCCCATCGAGACAACTGTTGTGAATTTGGGCTATACAAATAAAATTGAATTGAATTGAATTAGATTGGATGAATTGACATGGTCACATGAGTCACTGCCATCCTAGTGGGGCCTGGCATTGTCTTTTGTTTTCTGCAGACAGGTTTGTCTGACGCCTATTTGGGGATGAAGACCTATGTATTTCACCATACTTTGATATGAATGTCTTGCTTGGAGGAACAGGAATAGCAATTCCCTCATCTGGTTCAAAATCAGAATCATTAGAATCAGAATTTAGCTCAAGATAGTCTTCTTCTGATCATGATCAGTGATGACGTCAGAGCCTCCTGGACTGTCATCATTATGCTTCTTCTGCTCATTTTCTAAAGGTCTGCCTGTGTGATGTTGGAAGGACTCCCATGTAGAGAATCTTTTATATGTTTTGCCCCTCCCCAGTTGAGTATCCACTGAATGTGGGTTGAGTTTTCCCGCTAGAACATAAATGGTTCCTGTCAAAAGTCATAACCTATGCACCTGTGTGTGTGTGCGTGTGTGTTTGTGTGTGTGTGTGTGTTTGTGTGTGTGTGTTTGTGTGTCTACGTGTGTGATTGGGGTGAAATATGTCTCTCAGCTGCAAATAAAGAAATACTACTAATAATGAGACATCCTTGTACCTCCAGTTTGACTGCCGGGTCAAATTGACCCGAACATTATCTATGTGATTGAAACATGCAGGGGGTGGGGGGTTGCAGATATGTGAGATGAACCAAATTCATAATATATGCTGATTACACTAAATAAGGCAAGCAGAAGAAGTTTCATGTTGAAAATATACTTTTAACTATTTTTCCTAGATGTTCAAACTTTAAAACGGGTCAATTTGACCCGCAACATAACAGGAGGGTTAAACAGGGCCGTTGCCATATTGGATAACTAGTATTGGATAAAGCAAAACCCATGCAAGAGAGGCCCAAGTCCAGGAATTTTGCACTTAATGCATTTTAAATGTCAAGCATAGTCAATCCATTACAATGGACTTGGGACTTTTTTGCACATAATCAGGTAGCTTTTCCCTTGAAGACCATAGAATATATGAAATCTCTATTTTGAAAAATTGTGGACTTGGGCCCCTTTTGAACTAACTGATTCAATTGCATCCTGTGGAATTGGAAAATTGTACTTAGAAATTTGCCACACAAACCCAGGGTTTGTGAGTCACCTGATGCAACAACTGCAACAGTAAATGCACAGTGAGAAGAGGTTTTCTACTTTCCTAATTTTAACCATCAACCATTTTATATTATTTTCATGCTGTGTGCACCGTTCTAGCTTTTTTTAAACACTAGCAAAACATTGTGTTTAAAGGCAAACACCAATGGTCTTTTGATAGGATATAGTTTCTGCGGGGTCTGGCACTGAGTTTTGGGTGGGCCTGATGGCATGGAGCAACCCCACTCACTCCCCCCTTCCTGTCACCCATAACTGAAAGCTCTCTGTCTACACTCTATCTTTCCAAGTCCTGTGCCATACAGTAGTTGTGTATCATGCTATACCACTCATCAGCTCTTTCTATTCATTTCTATGAATAGAAGAAGATGCAGATTCATTTTTCACAAACGGATGGTGGGAGACTTAAGGAAAGATCCTACTGCAGATGGCAGACTTCATATAAAGCCTTTTTTTTCTAGTCTGGCAGTTTAGTGGGCACAGGAGGCGACAATAGTGATGTGACTGATAGATGTGTGAGAATAAGACATCAACAGGGAAGATGGAGGCATGAACTTTTAAAATTGGGGGGATAGTTAAGGGAAAAGACAAGTTTAAGTTAGATGGAGGGGCGTGACTTTCTGTCACAGAACTGTCAAGGATGGATTAATGAGATGAGCTAAGAACCAGTAGTAGCTTTATTTTCAAATTGACACAAACTTTCTCAAGGTTAAATTTGAACTTTTTAAGGTCGATTAAACTTTTTATAAAAAGATGTTATTAACTTTGAGCTCACAAAAATAAATGAACATTGGCCAGATGTGAGCAAACCCTTAAGATTAATAACTGAACTCTTTAATTTTCTTTTCAAACTTGAATGAGTGCCAAATCTGTTCCTTGTCTTTTTATAGCCTCCATCTGTAAAGGGATTTATAATGCTTGGTGAAAAATGGACCAAACCTCAGAAAAAATATTTTACTGAAGCTCTACAAGAGCTCCAACTTCCGCTGCTACCTTTTAGAACAACTGATTATTGCACCTTTTTTTATATATTTTGTCTGTGCATTTCTGCAATTATGACATGTAAAGATAAATAAAATACTAAAAGAAAAAACAAATCCAAGTACATTTTACATTTCAAAAGGGTTGTGTTGGTAAAAATGGGGCTAAAATTATTTGTCGGGATTATTGCTCTAATATTATACAAAAGTGGAACAGTTTTCTTGCAAATTCTGAAATCGAATCGGAACTAAACTCGGTGTTTCTCTAAGTAAATTTGTCTCAGGTAAAATGTGGTTTACAGACAAAGTTCTTCTGTCATTTCATTCTGAATCTATTCGGGATTACCACCTAATCTGTTTCTTGAACTAGACCCCATGCAGAGGTCATTGTTATTTTGATTAAATCCAAGATGGACATTTTTAACCTTAAAGCATCAGAACTGTTAATGAAAAGAAAATATTTCTGTTCATTTTAATTTTTGTTTTCTGTGCATTAAAAAAAAGTTTCACATTTAAACTGTAAATCAGATCTGTAAATTACAATTCAAAAAGCTCATTTGGGAATATGCTATCAATTGGCATAAAGATATTGGTATCCATGCAATCGAAACCTACAGTTCTTTTCTTCAAATGTGACAGGTGTTCAGTGTTCTCGTAACCACTTTAAACATAAGCAAAATATTATTTTAATAACTGAATATATACTTTAAACCAACGAAAAAAGACATTTAAAGTTGCATAGGAGTAAGTTTCATTTCTTTCATTTTTCCATTTGCTTTGACATTCAAGCGTAGGTGCCCAAGGCTAAAGAGCGCAATTTCATGAAAATGATTACTTTTTGGTTGATGGCATTTAAGTGTCTTGTATTTAGTGGTGCAAAATGATGTCTTATTCATACAATTCATGGTTCTGCTTCAAAATTAGACACAAATTACTCATTAGGTTTAGTAGCACTTCATCCCAGATCTATTCATTGTGTTTAATGGCTTTTGTTTAACCAAGTGGTTTCATTTCTTAAATGATGAACCTCAAATATCTAGTGTGATTCATCCAACCCCGGCTATGCACCCCTCTATACCTGCATGATCGCTCTTTCTGCTTACTCAGACATGCAAACTCGATGTGAGATTAATTAGGATCAAATGCTTTTTGATTGTCATTCTCTTTGAGAGATTTGGGAAAAAGCAAGGGGTCCAGGATGGAAACAATAAAAAAATGAAAGGGTTGTGCAGCTGAAATGCAGAATCCCATGTCTAAAATGGATAGGTGCACAAAGGAGTTTGTCCCCAATAAATCAATTTGCAAATCATTTGTCTGGATCTCACTTTTTTCACAAACAAAAATTAAACTTATTATGGATACTAATCAGTCTAGAAGATAATCTTTCACTTAGCAGAGTTTATGGCTAAAACAAATACCCAAAAATCTGTTGTGTTCCTTCCCATGAGGAAAAAAAGGAAATTATTCAAATGAATATTAATACAGCATTATTAATAATAAGTGAAGTCTCAGTAACACTGAAAGAAATCCATTTAAACAAATAGACATACATATGACATTTTATCTTATAATAAGGAGATACTGTAGCCTACTTTCTGTGATAAGGCGCTGGAGGTGCTTCCTCTGAGTAGGCAGACCTCGTTAATCAAATATTAGCCATGGAATAAGTAAACAGGACTTCTGCATTTTACAATTTGTGCTGAAATGCAGTGTAGATGTCTTGGATAAATAGCTGGTGGAATGAAATGCATCAGCAGTTGCAGAAAAGCACAGTTACACTTTTGGGTAGGCGGTGTGTCAACAGACATGCAGCAAAGAGGAGGGCTGTTAGCAGACTAACACACTAAACAAGAACTAATTGATCCTTGCTTGTCTTAACAATTCTACTTGTGCTTTTATGTCCAAGCAAAAGGTCAACTGTACAGACAGTTTAGAATCACTTGAATATCTAATTTCTCTCAAAAATGTCTGTATATTAAGATTGTTTAAAATTTTAAAATAAGAATAGTTTTATTATAATTTCTTTTTCTGTTTTTTTTTTCTTTTGCTAGTAAATTCTCCACACTATAGGGTGCACTTAATTAAAAAACAAAAAAAAAAACAACCTTAGATTCTGAAGCGCTTATTATGGATTATATCTGGTTTTGTTTACTGATGTCATGGCGGTTTGAGAGGTACGAGGCCCTCTGTTAAAATGTCAAGTTGTGGTGTTATAGTGAATACGTTAATGCTGCTAATGAGCAGCGGTGTTGGACTGTGTTATTTTTTTTCCTGTGCTAATAACAAAGTTGGGAGATAGCGTAGCACAGTGATGTTTGTTTTAGCAGTGTAAGAAAATAAAAAATATTTTGCTGTAAAGTTTGATGAATAAAATCACAACTGAGAAATTACCATCGGCATGTGTGCATTTGGAGTTACAACTTCAAATCGGCGATGACAACTGCGGGAATCTGCTGCCGCGAATCACAAGACGCTACAACTGCGATCTGACTTTTGACACTTTCCTTGCAAGATATTTGTCAAAACTGATCCGTGTCTGATAATGGTAATTTGTCAGTTTTGATTTTATTTTTCAAACTTTACAGTAAAATATTTGTTCACACAAATGCAGATTTCTGATGCACAAGTTCTCACATTCTATTTTACAAGTTCTCACATCAAATCTACAAGCTCGTCCATTTTGAAACATTTTTACCTTCATACTTACCCAGCGAATATGTGTCTGTGTTGGACTGTAGCAGTGTTGGACCTTGAGTTTTTAATGTGTTACTAACATGGTTGAGAGTTTGCATGATCAGAGTAATATTTTCTTTTACTTGTATTCATTCTGCTTTTCCATTTGTTGCAAACACGGTTGGGAGTTACAGGTATTGTGAATACTCAAATGTGTCTAAGCTGTAGCATGTCACAAGATGTAGAGTAACAGTGAACACATTTGATAAAGTCTGATTGACTATCAAATTTATTTCCGACTATTAGCCCATGTGCTATCTTAGATGACCCCACCCTTACTTTGACGTGTTCTCCCTACCATGACAAAGGTGGATAAAGGTGGAAAGATTTCATGTAATCCATGGACACCAGTGAGGTTCACAAATCATTGAAGAAAAAAGGTTTAGTGTACTGTCTAGTGGGTCTAGATGACCCATCTCCCGATGTTAAAGTACCTAGGATAGCAAAAGGGTTACCTTCCTGGATGTGCCTTATTGTTTGGTGAGCCTTATATGTGACACAAGTTTGAAAGTAGACCATTTATTGATAGTACGCCTTACCATCTGGTATTCATGTCATATTCTAAGTAAAATCAGAGGGAAAACAAAAAATATTTAGAAAGTAGAAGATGCTTACATGATGATATTCCAAAACATTTTCTACATATTGACCAAATGAGGGTAAAAATGACAAATGAAGAGACAGATGGATGAGGCAAAGTGGAGAAGAGCAGCAGAGGAGAAAAAAAAGGGACAAAGTTGGCACATTTGAAATGAATCCTTGAATACATAATAAGCCCATGATGGATGGATGGAGCATGGCCATATCAAATGTGTTACTTATGCATGTAATTAATTCACTGCAAAAGAGTCAAACTGCAGAGCAAAGCATAAACACTTCATGATGGACAGTTTAGAAGATAAACTGAAGGTAGCGCCATTGGTTTTCCAGCTCTGTCTAATCAGCTGCCAGTTTGTGTGGAGCGTTTGCTTTCTTTTTAAAGTTTTAAGTCTTTAATTATTATTATTATTATTATTATCAGGGATCTTTTTCTTTTTTTCTTTTTAACTTGTCCTGTCCAACAGCTGGGCAGACAGATGAGAGCGGAAGGCCTCTTGTGTTGGAAATATTTTACTTTAACAACATGGGTTATTAATCTTCTGACAAACCAGAGGTATGTCTGAATAAACCCCTTTTGTAATCGAGGCCAAACTTTATTCATTTTATTCATATTTGAAAATCTTTTGTGTTGGAAAGGAAAGGAGGGAAGAAGAGAGAAGGATGTTAGAGAGAGGGGGATAGGAGGGTGATCATAGGAGGGGGAGGGGGGTAAAACCATGAAGCAGCATAAAGCAACAAGCTACTGGATGTTTATCATTACGGTAAGGTTCAGATAGAATACAAATCTCAAAGGGGCGGGGCCGGTCCACACACACACCTGCTAGCTGCAAAAATGTCCACGTCAACATGTACACAATAAAGATATTGTTCACACATGCACACTTACGCCTTCAAACCAACTAGTGTGAAATATTTCAATCAATCACGCAAACTATTAGTGCAAAGGTGAGCTAACACCTGTGCTCAATTGAGTGTTTATGTTCTTCTAAAATGGATGGTGGAATGTGAAAAGAAGGAGGGGGAGTGCCCAGCCATCCCCACACCAAGACCCCCGCTGCAGCAGCCGCGGCAGCCAGAACCCCCAAAGCCACACGGCAGCAGGCAGAGAACAACTACCCTCCAGGCGATCACATCCGCCACCTAGGCTAGGGCCAGCAGGACCACCGCGGGGCCCCCAGAGCCAGAGGGCAGGGAGGCATGGGGGGAAAGAGAGTGCTGCCCCAGCCCAACCAGGAGAGCAGCCCCCCCGCCGCGCCAGGAGGGCCCAATGCTGGGCCCCCCCTGGGAAGGGTGCCCACAGCCCCAGATGAGCACCTCATCACCATCAGGGATCTAAATTAACACCTGCCAAATGCGGGTAAAGCTATTATTTGGCAGGGAGAAAAACAGTTTCACTAACCACTTTGGCAGGTGAGACATTGTTCATCATCTTTAACCAGTATCAATTAACATGTTTGAATTAAACTTAATAATAACAATTAGTTGCTACTAGGCCTCCCTCCAGATCCTGCCTGCATCTCAACCCATCCACAACCTGATCCTTGCACCACACACACTTCAAGGTATGATCTGATCCCATTGCAACTGCAAAAAATGTCCAAGCGACCTCCAGATTCCGCCTACACCACAATCTATTCACGAAGTACCCACAGGTCAATGTCAACTCTCCCCTCTACCCCCCCTTTTTATAAGCCTGGCCCTGACCTGAACCCTATAGCTTTACCTGAAGCTGGGGAACGTATGGTGCACTGGGGTTCTGTCCTCTACTCTCATCTACTTCTCCTCTCCTCCTTTTCCTCTATTTTTGATAACTTATTTATTTTTTAGTTCTCCATGCCTCTGTTTGGTGCAGTGTGATTAATGTATTGTCCCTCTTTCCCACTCCCTTCTGGGGGAGCAGGAGTTATTCCAGTTGGCTTGTCCAGTGCTCCTGTACTTGGCTGTGGACCTCACCTCTGACTCGTCTGTGCTCCTGTACCTGACCGTGTACCTCGGCTCTGTTCCTACTCCTACACTTGGTTGAGGACATTACCTCTGGCTCGTCTAGCCGTCCCCCATCTCCATCTGGATGAAGCCGTTCTGCTGGACTATTTAAACATGTAGAGTTAGATAAGTGAATTCTTCTCTAAGAGCTCTGGTACATTGCCTGTCTGTCCTGGGGAGGATCTCTCCTTCATGTGGACACCCCCAAGGTTTCTTCTTTTTTTTACAGAATTTGTTTTTTTAGCAGTTTTTCCTCACCGAGAAGGAGGGTCTAAGCCCAGTTAAGCCTAGTCTGTTTAGTTTAGTTGCCTATTGCCTATTGAATTCTATGACTTTATGTTCTTTATGATTTCAAGTTTATGGCATGAAGCCCATTAAGATGACTGCTGTTGTAATATTGGCCTATATAAATAAAATAAAATTGAATTGAATTGAACTGAATTCAATTCAATTCAGTCTCTGACAGGGGGCCAAAACGTTTTATTCCGACTTGATTACGCAGATTTAACGGTCACATTTGCAGCAGCACAAAGTGCATTCAAGGGCTTCATAGAATTTCCTCATTTATGTGCTTTCATTAAGTGCTCAGTATTGCTGCATTTGGTTCCGCTGGTAATTTCTAGCATTTGCTCACACTAACCTCAGCCAACACAAACATAAACTTACTTGTTGCCCCATGTCATTGTAACTAGTGGCGGTTTTACCAATGGCTCAAGCTCGTAGTGGGCACAACACCCCCCCACCCCCTCTGTTTGGTAGACTTTGGTTGTTACCGGGCACCCCAATTAGTAACTAAAAATGTTATTTTATTATTATTATTGTAAAAACATGTATTCCATGTGGGTTTGAAAAGTTCTATACAAATAAAGTTGAATTTTGCCTTTTATGTTGTCTCTGTTTGCTGAAGAATTGATTTAATTTAGATCTAATAAAAAATAACCTGGCAATTTTGTTTTGTGGCTTTCGCCATGGTAGGTTTTTAAAACATCTTAACTCCAAAAGAATTGAAGTTTCTGACAATTCTTTCATGTAGTGGGCTTTACAGGGTTAATCTACAATAGTTTATGTATTGAATGTTGTCAAAAACATCCATGCATGTAGTTGTAGAAAAGGAAAAAAAATCTTTAATTGAAAGAAGACTTCTCCCTTCTTCAAATCTTTTTTTATTTATTTACTTTTTCCAAATAATAAGGATGACAGTAATTTATGTTCCTCTGGCACGATCACTCAGACGTTGCTTCTTTCCACCCGCATGTATCGCGTTTTCTCATTAAAAGTTTCCAACGTTCAGGGCTAGCAAAGTCCTCATTAGCTGCTAATGTCAATGCAGGTGATGAATAGCTTCTTCATCACAGGGTCAATGCTTTATATGTAAAATTCCACTGCCTGCAGCCTCAAGCAAAAGGATGACCTCTGCAACAGGCATCAGAAATAACTTCTGTACTTTTCTCCTTTGCCTGCATAACACTTCCCAGTCATGGTGTCATAAAGCATCAACATTCAATATCAAACAAACTTTCTTTGAACTTTCTCCTACATTTGACAGATTTTCTGAACCGTTTACAAGAAAATCTGCATGGACACGTCCAAAAACCTATCAAATCGCATCATCCATATTGCAACAAGTTACCCTCATGGTTCACCCCTATGAGTCTTCTGCATCTACTTAATGCCATTTTTCTGCATGTTATATTTCCCAATGTCCATTAAAACATTTTTTTTCCATACATTATTCATATTTGGTTTGCAGTTCTAACCTCAGCATCTGTTTACTGATGCTTTCTTTATCTGTCTAAACAAATGTAGTCCAGTTTCCCTGAATCTAAATATCTTATGATGCGGTCATTCCACATCCTATCCATCCCTCAATACCGGTTAACCTAACATCATCAGCTCAGCCTTCTCACTTTCAACCACAAAATCCATAGCAATGTCGTAAGCCTTGTGCTATCCTAGGCACTTTTACATTGGGAGTTGGGTCATCTAGACCCACTAGACAGTGCGCTGAACCTTTTTTCTTCAATAATTTGTGAACCTCACTGGTGTCCATGGATTACATGAAATCTTTCCACCTTTATC
Organism: Oryzias sinensis; assembly: GCA_037389245.1. Lineage (NCBI taxonomy): Eukaryota > Metazoa > Chordata > Actinopteri > Beloniformes > Adrianichthyidae > Oryzias > Oryzias sinensis. The sequence goes on along the minus strand of CM074502.1, from coordinate 18,814,353 downwards.
CACCTTTGTCATGGCAGGGAGAACACGTCAATGTAATGGTGGGGTCTTAAGATAGCACAAGGGTTTTAAAGACACTAATCTGTGGAAAGAAACCTTTTCCACTTGTTCTGAAAAAGAAAATTAAATCATGGTGACACAATTTTTGTTTTGGTGAAAGTTTGAACACTAAACCAAATATCTAATCATTTTTTTAATTTCTCTAGGTTGCAGATTTTCAATTGACCATATGTTTTTGTTTCTCTTTCGGCTTTTCACATCAGGGGTCGCCAGAGCGAATGAGTCGCATGGTAATCTTGGCAATGTTTTACGCCGGATGCCCTTCCTGACGCAACCCTCTCAATGCAACCAGGCTCGGGACCGGCACAGAAGTAGAGAAGGGAACAGGGAGCAGCCCGGAGTTGAACCCTGGTTTCACAGACGGAAGGCACCGCAAACCAGCACGAGCTAAACCAGCTCCCAGATTTTCAATTTACCATATAAACAGGATAATTAATATTTGTTTATCCAATGAAAAACATATTGCTATGTCAATTTTTAATATTTGCTGTCATTGATACATCCCTAAGGGATTGTAAAAGGATGTAACATTAAGGTAAAAGGAACAAAATAAATATCCCAACGACTTAAAAACTCTAGCAAACAAACCCAAGATGAAAATAAACTTATTTACAGACAGACTCAAAACTACACAAAAAACAACCAAAATATAAGGACCAAAGCCTCTAACAATCGCAAACAAAGTAAAGCTGGCTGCTAGGGGTGGTTCGAACAGATGATTTGACAGCATCTAAACCCGGAGCTGGACGTCTTCAGCCAATCAGGTGCTTCGGACAAATTGGACTCCAATCTTCACACAAATATATGAGGGTTTAAAAAAAAGAAAGACAGAAACTCCCACTGCAGCAGAAGCAAAGGAAAACAGAGACAGAAAACACTCCAAAAGTACAAAATAAACAATATCACGGCCACAGCCGTAACAGTTAGGTGTTCATATTTATCCGGTATTTAGTGAGGTTTTACATTTTTGCACTAATTTCATGTGTAAAGAAAATGGGGGAGAAGGATTCGTTTTACTTCTTGTGAAGTACAAACCTACATCCAGCCACAATGCAATGTTTACGTTAGTAATTTGGGCATGTAATATTAACCGTAGATTTTGGTGTATAGTTTTAGTATGTGGTGTAATATTATTTTTAAATATGGTAAAAAAAGGTAAATGGCTTGTAGGACTACTTGTATAGTGCTACCTCCCTCAAAGCACTTTACAGTCACAGTCCCATTCGCCCACACACATTCACACACTGATGGCGGCTCCGCTCCAAACACTGGCACTGATCTATAACCACCAGAGGCAAAGTGAAGTTCAGTGTCTTGCCCAAGGACACTTTGACACATGGGCGGAAATTGAACCTGCAATCTTCTGATCAGAGGTTGGCCGCCTTATCTGCACTAGTTGCACTGTGACTTTTTTCTATTTGATGTATCAGGAAAATCCTTACTTGCTTCAAGTAAAAGACATTAAATCAACTTTAAAAAGAAAGTGAATTCTTCCTGTTTGGGGGGGGGGGGGTACTTCAGCAAGGTACTTTTGTCTTTTTGAAATCCTGCCCCCCCCCTCCCCAAGAATTTTAAACCTTTGAACTTTTATATTATTATTTTTTTATACAGCAATATGTTGGGCTTCGTTGTTTATGTATTAAAAGAAAAGACATCATAGAGGCAGATGATAAAAGAACCATAACATTATTTCTCCTTTTTTAAAGAAAGAAAAACAGGATTATTTTTTATTCATTTTAATTGAGATCTTTTTTCTTACAGAGAAAAAACCACCACAGAAACACTAAAAAGTAAAAATCTTTTGTTATGCTGCTGTTGCTTTTCACTATACTTGCAAAAGATTTTGCTTCAGAGACTACCAAGCGCTGGGAAGGTTTTTTCTTTCGACAAAATTTAAGCACACATCCGAAAGTGTGAAGCTACTTGACATGGCAGATGTCATGGCATTTTGACTTACTAGATTTCTCACTTTGCCCCTTATTTTGAAAAGGTCAGGATAAAGGCATAAAAAGATAATGCCCTTCCTTCTTCTCTTTCTGCATCTATGCCATTTTTATTTGTTTGCATTCTATGGTTTTGCTGTTTTTGTCTTTTAAAGAATCTCAGAAATAATGTAGATATATGTATGTAAATGGAAACACATTTTGCATGGCTTTTAAAAATATTCTCATTGTGGTCATATGCAAAACAACTTTTATAACAGGACAGTTGTAGTGACATCCGGAAAATTAGAAAATCTTCTGCAAAGTCTTCTGCCATTTAACCGTAAAAAATATTGTGAAGTAATATTTCTTTTGCAAAGAAAATGTCATGGGGCCTCTGTCAGACTCCTCCCCCTCCAGCTCCTCTCCACTCTGCTCCTGATCTCCACCAGCTGTCGTCAATCAGCTCATCAACCTCCTCTGCTCTTAAGGAAACTCAACTCAATCATTTGACGCCAGTTCGTTACCCCTTATGGTGACTATGCCTGGTCATGGTCATGGTCATGGTCATGGTCATGGTCATGGTCATGGTCATGGTCATGGTCATGTCAAGTTTTGCCTTGTATTAATTCTGCTGTCCAACCTCAGGATAATCATCCCACGAGTGACGCCAGTTGGATCATCCATCAAGCTCTCGGAGAACTAGAAGATCTCTTGGCTCATGCTGACCGCGCTGAACACCTCCAGCCACGCCACAAGCCTCTGTCCTGTTCAGACCTCCGCCAACACAAAATCCAAAAGTTCCTGGAAATAAATAAATAATTTCCTACCTGCCACTTATCTGTTATAATTCTGGGTTCCAGCGCCTGGGTTCACCACTCTCTGAGAATCATGACAGAAAACATGAAATGGTTTAGTCAAAAAGAGCATTAACCTAAATATGAGCAACAGAAGCCAAGGACAATCGTAGTCTATTTATGAAGATGCAGTCATCCATGTCATGTTTTCACAGAATTCTGTTCTGAACTTGATCTCAAATGTTTTGCTGTTCATTCTGGGCTGAGTTAATTGAAAAGGAAAAATATGAAAACATGATTACAGGCCAGAACAGAAAGCTGGAGAGTATGCTAACACTTGAGAAAAACAATGGCCAACAACTGTGTAAGGAAATGTTCGGTTTTAGATTTAGCTAAGCTCTATCATTCTCTTACCACTTATATGCAGATGACACAGCGCTTCCTCTTTTTTTTTCCACTGAAAAATAACTCAGATTTATCTCAAACTCACAAAAACAGAAGTTCTGATCTTTTCTGCCAGCTTTACTATACAGCATATCTTCCCTTTCACCTTGTTATTTTGGTAATTTCTAAATTTCTAGAAGAAAGTTGGCAGTGATGGAAAATTTGTCAAATGTTTCAAAAAATGTGCTTGCCACTTCCCAGGAATGCAAGTGAAAAGAAGACCAGACCTTACCTTTACCTTTTACCTTATACCTTTACCTCAACTTTCTGTGCAGGTTCTTGATTATTTCAATGCACTTATGACAAAATTACCTGTTTGCACAAAGCCCCTGCAAATAATTCTAAATGGGGTTTGCTACCCATGTCATATTTTAAATTCATTTTCTGGCTGTACATACAAAACACACAGCCATTGAACGCGCTTTGAAAAGTTAATTAAGTTGAACCTTGACCAATATGGAAGTCAGATTTGGTGGTGATGTATGGGTAGCCTCATTTTTTATTCATGGAACTGCTATCATTTTTTATTTAATAATTATGGTTAAGTGCACAGCCAGAAATATATGACACCAAGTCTTTTATTTCTTGGAATAAAGGTGTGAAAGAAAAAGCCTGGAGCAAGATTTTGCACCAAGCCTAGTACATGATCTAGTATTGGGAATCGACAGTCCAGTGTAAAGACCATATGCTAAAAATGGGAAAAGTACGAATAAACAATGCAAAAATCATATAAACCCATGCTTTGAATTTTTCCACTTCGACATTCAGAGCACTGGACAGAAATCACATTGTGTAACCCTCGTGGTCAGCGCCCACCACAGGCCTTCGCGATGCTTTGTTTTAATTGAACAATCAGTCTTCACTGCTCTGCACCAGTTCAAATTCAGCTGCTAGGCACCGGCCCAGGCTGAGATGGTGTACCCCCTTGCGGGATCCGCAGCTGGAGATATCAGTTGAAGGAGACTGGGATGCATCCAGCCCATCCCTGCATAGCGTCAGACACTGCCCTGGACAAACTGGAAGGAAGGAGTGGGAGACCCCCAATTGGTGTAGACTGCTGGAGAGATGAAAGAACGGCCAATTTAAAAACCCACCAAACAATATGCCAATCTTACATAAATTACTTCATTGCATGATTATTGTGCTGGTTATATACCATTTATTAGTGATTCATGCATCACTTACAACATTTTAACATGGTATGTGTGTTGCGTATGCAATATAAAAGTTATACATCGGTGTAATATGCGTAAAAAAGTCTGTTAGACATTTGCAGACACGGAAGAGTAAAATTACATATGTGAATAATTCACAGTTTGTATGTAGCGGTAGTGTGACATGGCCTTTAGTGTTCCCTAATTGCATATTTTCCTAATCCCATCCATGCATTCTTACATACACTGACCAAAAATATAAACGCAACACTTTTGTTATTGCTCCCATTTTTATGGTATGAAATCAAAGATGTGAAACATTTTCCACATACACAAAATAACCAGTTCTCTGAAATATTGTTCACAAATCTGTCTAAATCTGTGATAGTGAGCACTTCTCCTTTGCCAAGACAATCCATCCCACCTCACAGGTATGCCATATCAAGATGCTGATTAGACAGCATGATTATTGCACAGGTGTGCCTTAGACTGGCCACAAGAAAAGGCCACTCTGAAATCTTCAGTTTTGTTTTATTGAGGGGGTCCGGGGACTCAGACAACCAGTGAGTATCTGGTGTGACCACCATTTGCCTCATGAAGTGCGACACATCTCCTTCGCATACAGTTGATCAGGTTGTCTATTGTGGCCTGTGGAATGTTGGTCCACTCTTCTTCAATGGCTGTGCGAAGTTGCTGGATATTGGCAAGAACTGGAACACGCTTTCGTATACGCCGATCCAGAGCATCCCAAACATGCTCAATGGGTGACATGTCCGGTGAGTATGCTGGCCATGCAAGAACTGGGATGTTTTCAGCTTCCAAGAATTGTGTGCAGATCCTTGCAACATGGGGCTATGCATTATCATGCTGCAACATGAGGTGATGTTGTTGTGTGTACGGCACAACAATGGGCCCCAGGATCTCGTCACTGTATCTCTGTGCATTCAAAATGCCATCAATGAAATGCACCTGTGATCTTTGCCCATAACATACTGTATGCCTGCCCATACCATAATGCCACCACCACCATGGGCTACTCGATCCACAACATTGACATCAGAAAACCGAGCACCCACACGACGCCACACACGCTGTCTGCCATCTGCCCTGAACAGTGAAAACCGGGATTTATCCGTGAAGAGAACACCTCTCCAACGTGCCAGACGCCATCGCATGTGAGCATTTGCCCACTCAAGTCGGTTAGGACGACGGACCGGAGTGAGGTCGAGACCTCGATGAGGACGGCGAGCATGCAGATGAGCTTCCCTGAGATGGTTTCTGACAGTTTGTGCAGAAATTCTGTGGTTATGCAAACCGATTGTTTCAGCAGCTGTCCGAGTGGCTGGTCTCAGACGATCTTGGAGGCTGACATGCTGGATGTGGAGGACTTGGGCTGGTGTGGTTACACGTGGTCTGCGGTTGTGAGGTCGATTGGATGTGCTGCCAAATTCTCGGAAACGCCTTTGGAGACGGCTTATGGTGCAGAAATGGACATTCAATTCCCTAGCAACAGCTCTGGTGGACATTCCTGCTATCAGCATGCCAATTGCATGTTCCCTCAAAACATGCGACATCTGTGGCATTGTGCTGTGTGATACAACTGAAGATTTCAGAGTGGCCTTTTCTTGTGGCCAGTCTAAGGCACACCTGTGCAATAATCATGCTTTCTAATCAGCATCTTGATATGGCACACCTGCGAGGTGGGATGGATTGTCTTGGCAAAGGAGAAGTGCTCAATATCACAGATTTAGACAGATTTGTGAACAATATTTCAGAGAACTGGTTATTTTGTGTATTTGGAAAATGTTTCACATCTTTGAGTTCATACCATAAAAAAAATAACAAAAGTGTTGCGTTTATATTTTTGGTCAGTGTACATACTTCCATTTTTATAACAGCCTTCCATCACCTTGTAAGTTACAAAAAATCAGACTTAGGTTTCAATGACGCACTCCAATAAAAATTGAATTTTTGGTGTTTTTAACATGTTCTTGTAGCATTTTTCTGATGATGGGGGACATATAGAAAGAAAATTAAGCATTTCTGGGTATTTCTTTATTCAAATCTTTGCCAATCAGGAACAGCCAAAAAAGGCTGTTGGATAAAGATTGTAGCAGTGACGTAGAAGCTACAACAGTAGGCCACAAGTTTTCTGCTCTGCTCCATTCTGATGCATCCACTTGTAAAGGACTAGATCAATGTACAGTACAGACCAAAAGTTTGGACACACCTTCTCATTCAAAGAGTTTTCTTAATTTTTATGACTATGAAAATTGTAGATTCACACTGAAAGCATCAAAACTATGAATTAACACATGTGGAATTAATACGTAACAAAAAAGTGTGAAACAACTGAAATATGTCATATTATATGTTCTTTAAAGTAGCCACCTTTTGCTTTGATTACTGCTTTGCACACTCTTGGCATTCTCTTGATGAGTTTCAAGAGGTAGTCTACTCAGAAAAATTTCTGATTACCTACTGCCGCTCTGCTGAAACTATATCCTAGAAAACGATGCAGGTTTTTACTTAATCTTGGCTTAAAACAGCAGATTCATATTTAAAAGACCAGTGGGAAAGCTTTAGCAATAGATCAAAAGGTGACTGGAGTGGGACTTTAAACATTACTTCTACATAAAAAACTTAAAGTATAATCTTGGGTCAAGGTTTACACTAAGCTTTTTATAAATAAAGACAGGATTAAAAAGTTTGAGTTTGAGTATAACATGCAGACAACGGTTGACAGTAAATAACCCTTATTTGGTTGAATAAAAGGCAAAGTAGAAAAAAAAAGAGCAAGAGGAAGACAGTCAGACTGTTTCATAGTGTACAAGACATTTTGCTGAAGCCTGCGGGTTAGTGGAGTTATCTGAGCAGCAAATTTGAAGAGATCAGAGGAGAAAAATAACGACAAATGGGCCCCTGCTTCTTCATGTGAAGAGAAAAATAAATGAAATAAAAGAAGACTTGATCAGACTGAAACTAAATAAATTGACTTTTACATTTATTACAATAGACTGCATCCATTTTGCTGTTTACTGATGTAATGCTGGATTCATTCCTCTCCTTCATGCTTATGCATTGCTATTTATTGCTGTTTGCATCCTCCGAGCACCCTAACCTTGTCCTCTAAGTTTTCATTCTCAGCAAAAAAAAAAACTGCATTGTATTAGTTTAGCAACTGAGAGTTAACACGCAGCAGCTATGCAACAGTTTTAAGATTGGCCTTGTGTATTGACAGGTCAGTTACGGTCAAATTGAGCATGTAAAGTGGTATACATAGTGAATCTACTGACTTAGCACCTTAGTAAACTTAAAATAGTGCATGGTGAGGAGTCGATGGATAGCAGTAATGTTTGCTCCCAAAATAGCACAAACGCAGGCTAATGCAACTGGGTTGTTGGAGAAACAAAAAGCAAGACCCTGATTGATCAAAGTGTCCTTTATTCACCTTCCACTCACTAAAAGAAAGCAAAACTAAAATAGGAAAGCTAGTAAATTATTCAAGAAGTACTTTTTAAGGAAGCTATGCATGGTTTATTCTTTGTCTGGGGCTAAACATCCCTTTTAAATAACGTCATTATCATTGATGTGTCTACCTAGGTCAATTAGGAGTTTAATACTACCTTAAAGTCCAACTGCAATCATCTTTTGATCAATTTTAGAAACATTCCCAGATGTCTTTCAATCACGATTGTGCCATTTTAAGCAAAATCAAAATACCTGTGTCGTTATCTAGGACATAGTTTCTGCAGAGCAGCAGTATTAAAAATTCGGCTTGTGGACGGGACCTCATTTCCCGTCATCTCTTTGTTTACACTCTCTCCTGCTAGTTTGCAGCTTCTCAAGCTAACGTTGTCGGGGCAACAAAAATGGCGAATAATATTGGAGTTTCCAGCCAATTTTCAATGGAGCTGGTCTTTAATCAAGGTTGACTGTGAAACGTTCTATTTTATTGTACTTCAAAAAGTCAAGGAAGCCCCTGAGAGTTTTACTTTATATTCAAAATTACACAGCATTTGGCTCTGCAAAATGAACAACTTTTTTAGTGCATTGCACATGTGATTGCTTATCTATGAAGTTGGATAAAAATTTGTAGCTGTTTGTTAGTTCACCTTAAAGATTTTCTTTATTGACACCAACAAGCTTTTAAAAACAGGCAATTTTAAAGAAGTTCCCTAAAGAAGCTTTCCTTTGAACAGTTTCCAGATCAGAGAAGCTGATGTAATACAAAAACTCAATGGGTAACCCTTGTGCTATCCTAGGCACTTTAATTTTGGGAGTTGGATCATCTAGACCAGTGTTTTTCAACTAGTGTCCCGTGGGAGATGGTCAAGTGTGCCGTGAGAAATTGCCCTCATTAACTGATCTAAAAACAATTACCATCTCCAGGAAATCAGCTCTTTGTTCATCCAAACAGGCCCTGATAAAACATTGAGAAGTTAAGAATATGAAATATCATAAAATTATTTTTTCTTTGTATTTATATGATTCTATTAAAGACACTTTGATAAGAATGACGTTACCGCGGCACAGCTATAACTGTGTAAGGAAAAGTCCCGCCCCTTTAACTGTCTTCACCAATCATTCTTGAAGGCTTAATCACATGCCATCAGTCTGACCAATCAGAAGTGGTTAAAGTATTCACTTCCTTGTTTCGATTTAGCGCAAAAAAGTCTCTGTTCTAAGAAAAATACCAGCTAAAGCTCGTCTTGAGAGGTGTAGCTTTCCACAGAATCTGGTATCAGACTGTGGAACAAGTGATCAAAACAGCTGGTCTTTCCGCGGTTACTGGATTATCGGCACTACATCTCCCATGATGCATTAAAGTGACTGTTTTAGCGGACAATGAGTCTCTCCTCTTAACGTCTTAAAACAGCTGCAGCTTCCATCTTTTCTGCAACAATTAACACAAAAATGCATGTGACATTGCAGAGGGGCTGTAGATCAATACACAGACTATGAGCTTTTTCTTTTTTTCATTTATCTATTTTTTTGGATGCTGGTGTGCCGCGGGATTTTTGTCAAGGTTAAAGTGTGCCGTGGCTCAAAAAAGGTTGAAAAACACTGATCTAGACCCACTAGACAGTGCGCTGAACCTTTTTTCTTCAATGATTTGTGATCTTCACTGGTGTCCATTTATTAGATGAAATCTTCCCACCTTTATCCACCTTTGTCATGGTAGGGAGAACACGTCAATGTAAGGGTGGGGTCATCTAAGATAGCACAAGGGTTAAATTAACAAAGTGCAATATCAAAGTAAGGAGCACATACATAATAATGAAAAGGCTTTCCATATAAGTATACTGCTAGCTGAAATATAAATTTTTGGAACTATAACTGATCTCAATGTTTTCTAAGATATTAAACACAAACATTTTGATTTTACAAAGAAGAATGCTGAAAAAGTACTTTCTCACCGTGTATGCATTTGTATGTTAATGTGAAATCTGCTGTTAGGGATCTTCTCTGTATCTTATCAATTTGTTTTGGGTCACTTTAAATAATTCAACATGTGGCTCCAGCACAACATTTTATGTTGTTTATGTGGCTTTTGACTGCACAAAAGATGAGACACAAGATCCAGAGTGTTTTTTCCTCTGTTAGGGTTAGGATAAACATGTAGACTTTATTTTACCATGTTTTTTTGCCAGTTATGTGCTCCTACAACTTAAGAAGAAATATAAGTAATAAATTCCCATCTTTCACATTTTGGTTCAGTAGGAGTACGTTTTTAATTTAATTTTTTTTTTCATGGTCTCCTGAGACTTCTAGACCTTGGATGAGATGTAAGGGAGATAAAACAATACCTGAAAATTGGAGAAACAAAAACACTTCATAAATTATTTTGAGAGGGAGTGTGGTATATGAAACCAAGCTTGTTTACAATAAATCATATTTAGATATTTTGCAAATGTATAGCTATAAAATTAACATCTCCCAAGCCTGTTTGAAGACGCACTCGGAAGGAAATCAGTTTGTTTTTTTTGTTTTTAACATGTTTGTGTGGAATTTATTGATGATAGAAAACAGATATAAAGAAAATTAAGCTCAAAATTTCATTTCTAAGCATTTCTTGATGCAAATTTGTATAAATCTGGAGCAGAGGATAAAAGCATGTAATAAAAAGCAGGTGTGGGTGTAGTTGTGACATAGAAGCTTCAATAGAGAGGGCCATAAGATCCCCGCTCTGCTCAATTCTGATGCATCCCCTTTAGACAAATAGATCCATGTCTGTCTTTGATTTTTTTCTCGTCTGAGGTGGCATCTGGCTCAAAACTGTACGGCTGGATAGCTCAAATATTGATCACCATTTTTTTATACCTGTAATTTCGTTTGAGGGAGTGAGGGGCTGTAAGCTAGCTGGAGAACACGTAAACAGATGGATGATGGTAAGGGGAGAAGCCTTACTCCTTTCCAACCGTCCCAGTTCCAGCAACCCCAGTCATTTGGTTGCTAGAGCCTATCCCAGCTGTTGGGTAAAGGGGCTACATCTTCGACTGCTGAACTACGAATCATTAATGTGAATTAAAAACACTACAAGACAAAAAGTTGTTGATTAATCTTCACTTTGTGGGGTTTTTGTGTGTGTTTTGAAACTAAACAGCAGCATGAAGTTAAAATTTGACACCCTGACATTCATCGCCATTACAATTAAGATAAGTAGACTTCAGTTAAAACTTTTAATAAGATGATACCTTTAAGAAATTTCTTTTTTAACGTTTAAAAAGACAAGACAACTTGGAAAATACACAGTTTGCAAGCATCAACAAAATATTAAACACAAACTACAATAAATATTGAGCATGGTATTACTGCACAGTGAGTGGTCACTCTTAAGTATGCCCTCCATCCTCTTTTCCTGATACAATAGTTGACCTATCTTTTGCACAATATGGCTCTCTGATTAAAAAAAAAAACTTTTATATTTCTACATATCATGTTTATTTACTTACACATCATCACTAACAAGGATGGATTTGACCCCACATTCACAACTTGTGTAGCTTCTCAGTGTTATCCTCTTTGTCATAAGCACCAGCTGCAGTCTGGCTTCTAAAGAGCTCCTCTAAGCTGTAGGAATCCTTCATGCACAGTGACACTGTAGTGAGGTGCTGGCAAAAAGTTTTTGGCAGACCTCCATGTAAAGTGGAGATGAGTTTTGTGCCCCTGGCTTGCAGTGCTATTTTGAAAAAGCTGAACAGATTTCAAGAGACAAAGATGACCAAAGAAAACAAGCCACAAGTTCAAAAACAAATCCAGCGGGTGATGCAGCTGAAATAAATGTTGACAGGTTACCAGATGGACACAAAACTTCTATTAGGCTGTTTATTAGGGAAAAAAAGTACAATGGTGTGTTGAGAGGTTCATTTATTTTTCTGTTGCAATAGTTGACCTTTTATCTGCAGAATATGCCTTTCTCAGAAAGATGCTTGCTCTTTTCTTTTTTTTTACAACCTTTAGGTCAAATGACAAATCCATTTATTGTGCAGAGTTGTAGGTGCTACAGCCAAGATTTTTCAAACCAAAGTATTTTCTCCGAGCTGTCACAGGTGCAGGTCCCCCCCCCCCCCCCCCCGGATGCAAACATTCCTGTCATCCTTTCTACCCAGAGTAATTTCATAAACAAATGTCTGAGCCTTCACTCGAGTCTCATCTTTTCCACAGAGGCTTTGGTCTGAAAATACTTGAATTCATCATTGTAATGCACATCCAGTTAATTTAACTCCTGCTGTTTGGCAGCTGCAAATTGTTGGCCTACACCGCAGCCACCGCAGGATCTCAGCAAGCACAAAGATGAGCTGAAAGCTCCCCACAGAGAGCCTGCAGGTGTCGTCAACTAAGGCAAAGCAACAATTACCAATTATTTTCAACTGCTAAAAGTAAATCTAACAGCTTACATGAGACATGGCTGTGGGGATTAGGTCCAGTGTTTGAATTTCCAAGGAAGAAACTCAAGTCCTCACTGAATTTCACTGCTCACATCCACCAGATCCGCAATGAGCAATCAACTCATGTTCACATCAAAATATTGTGGAACAAAAAGGAGTACAGGAATTGAGGACACTAGTGTTTTTTTTTTTTTTTTTACTTCCTTCCTGTTTAAGTTTCAAAGTTGATATTGAAAAGATTTGTTATCTTTTGAAATGTTTTATTCTTTTTTTTTACGTCGTTTCAGAGTATTTAATTTCTTAATGACATTTGCAGGTACTGTCTTTTTAATGTTCTGTTCTGATCGGCTGCAGGAAAGTTTGAAAGAAGTATTTCTGTCTATCTAGAGAGCTTTTGAATATGGCTCAGGAAGGCTTCCCTTGTTCCGATGTGACAAAATAAATTAATTTGCCCAGCAACAGCATTTCGAAGTTGCCTGTTAACTTTGGTTTCCCTGATTTCTGTTTTCACCTGCTTGGTCCACTCATAACATTCCTAAAGGCAGATTGGGTGAAGGACAGCTTCAATAACAGCATGGATGATGGAGAGACTCTTGTTTCAACGAAATTTTATAGAAAGGAAAAAGATATTGATTGGCTGGAAAATGTGGACAGAAGCAGGATAATCAATAATAAAACTTATGAAAAGTGGAGCAACTGATTTTTCTTGCCTAAATTATGCAAAACCTTCACTTGTAGATTATTTTGAAATCTCCCAAACTATGATAGACTGGATCATGCGGTCTATGATTTTTGCTCTATACTCTATTAATGGTAAATCCTCTTTTTTCTTCTTCTTGATCACTTTTCAGAGCAGGAGGATTCAGGTTGAACATCCTCCTCTGGTAGCCCAGATTCTTTCCTTGCTGAACAGTCAATAGCAGGCTGTTATTTTTTGGAATAGCCAGCAATATTTTCCTTCTTTTCATTGAACAAGATACTTTACTTTGACTGGACTTCTTGTCCTTCTGATGACTTCTTCCTTTAGCTGTCTGGAGATGCTCGTTTTATTTTTCAGTAGGACTTGGCACCTGCCTAAACTGCCAAAGGTACTAATAACCGGTCTAATGCAGGTTCATGTGATTCTGCTTGATTGGTCAATACATGTCTGCTCCTCCAAAACCAAATAGAAAATCTGCGGGTTGTTGTTCTGAAGAAGATAATAACAACAGCAAGGCAAGCAATTTAAAGGCAGCTGCACTGTATCAAAGCAACCTGACTGTGAATTACACTTATGCAGTAGCACAGGTTGTTTACCTCTGTGGCATGACACATTGATGCAGTACTTCATGCAAAAAGCTCAAGCAACTATTAAATATAAAGAAATACAAGAAGCCTCACATTTCTAGTATTTAAAATGTACTTTTTAGTTAATCTAAAGCTCTGGTCTCCAGTACCTTTTGCAACAAGGGCCAGATTTAGTGACGTGAACATGTGTGATGCCAGATTTACACCTGTTAGTCTGTGTCTCCGTTGTGTTGCATGGAGAGAACGTCTCACGACTGTCAGTTAGTTTGCGTTGTCTCTGTTGTGTGTGAGGTCCGCCCCACCTCCCCCCAGGCTTTCAGCAGAGTGATTTGTCCTGCCACCCCCATGATGATATCCTTGTGATAAGAAATGAGTATCTCCCGTTTTCTTCTTTCTCTTTTGGCTTTTCCCATCAGGGGTCGCCACAGCGAACAAGTCGCATGGTAAACTTGGCAATGTTTTACGCCGGATGCCCTTCCTGACGCAACCTTCTCAAAGCAACCGGGCTTGGGACCGGCACAGAAGTAGAGAAGGGAACAGGGAGCAGCCCTGATTCGAACCCTGGTTTCACGGACGGAAGGCGCCGCAAACCAGCACGAGCTAAACCGGCTCCCTAAAAATGAGTATCTCCTGTATCCTTGTAAAATGTATGTTCTGTATAATTTTGTACTTCCAAAATTAAACTTTAGTCATCCATGGCAAAAATGGACAATGGTGTTCATCACAGTGTTGAGGTGGATTATCGGGTAGGCACGTCACCTTAAAGATAAATTTAATGAAAGTCTTTATTTTGAAACTCTGATCTATTTCCCATTTCTTGACATGTCATTGGACTGGAAATAGAACTTCTGCGTAAAGCTTGTGATGTGGAGGGACAGAGAGAGGTGATGTACAGTAGGGCAAAAAAGTATTTAGTCAGCCACCAATTGTGCAAGTTCTCCCACTTAAAAAGATGATGTCTGTAATTACTCTAGAGGAGATCTGCATGGAGGAATGGGCCAAAATACTAGCAACAGTTTGTGAAAACCTTGTAAAGACTTACAGAAAATGTTTGAATGCTGTCATTGCCAATAAAGAGTATATAGCACAGTATTAAGTTGAACCTTTATTGATGACCAAATACTTATTTTCCACCAAAATTTACAAATAAATTCTTTAAAAGTCAGACAATGTGATTTTCTGGATCTCTCATTTTGTCTCTTATAGTTAAGGTATACTTAAAGGGGGAGTACTTGCAAAATTGGTAAATGACTAAATACTTGAATTGTAAATGTTATGGTTTGATAATATAAGTTCTATTTTCTGTGTCAACGCAAAGGAGACGCATCGCAGAGGGACCAGTGAAAATCAGCTTGAAAGATCAACTACTCGGCCTGCATTCTCTGAATAATCTAAATGCAAATGAACTATGTACTCTAATGTTTTTGCAATTTTATTTTTCTCATTATTTTCACATAGAACCAAATTCTATTTAAATACATATTTACCAAAATTGCTTTGCAGACCACATATAAAGATAATAAAGTATATTTGCAAAAAAAAAAAAAAAAACTTTGGTCAACATTAAATCTGCGTTCATATGAAATGTTACATATTATTCCCTATTACATGCTCATACATTTAAATGACATGAACAGGAAAATAACTCTAATGGTTATCTTATTCAGCAGTACAAACTACTGGGGTTTTGATCACTTTAACAAAAAAATCTGAACTTTACATCCGGGCGGCATTTGGCCTTTTTGGACATGCCTGGTCTAAATTGATCGGGTATTGTCTTGTATTTCTTTTCTTTTTTTAGGATATAAAGTTTTTTGGGTTTTTTTATTACCTGTAGGCAATTATCAAAATAAAAAATGTAAGAATATAAAGGAAATTTTCATTATAAAATATGTTTTCAGCTTTCCCCATACTCACAAACTATTTGATCTTTTTCACAAAAATGTGGTTTTTATAAAATGAAGTTTTTCAGCTACGAGAAGTTTAAAAACTGTAACAGAAATGGATTTATTTTTTGAATAGCAGCTAAATCTAAAATGTTCTTTGTAATTTAAAGGCAGTAAAAAAAGAAATTAAACTGTTTTTTTACTTAAGTGAAAAAATCTTAGCTTTCCTTTTTTTTTTAGTTCTTTTTTTTATTCCTTTAAAAGCAACTATAGTTTTCTGTCTGATAAAAAGAATGTGGCCTGATCCATATTGCTCTGTTCCCTTTATTAAAAAAATGTACCACTTTAAAACCAAATTTGTTTATCAAGGCTTTTATTCATTTATTCAACCAAATCTCCTGGGGAAATTTTAATACAAATCGTCTATCATAATTATCAAATTAAGTTATTACCACTGCTTCTGCAGTTTCACTGCTTGTTTACAGCTTGCAGAAAATCATCTAACCTCTTTCTATGTTCAACTGGAACTGGGATTGAGATGACTCAAACAGAATCATTTTATTGACAATTCAGACACAAATATTTTCTTTGAAACACTCAATATTAGATTTAACCATTGTGTGTACCCATTTTTTCAAATACTTATATGTTGCAATGCTACCTTAAAGAAAAGCAAACATATCCTTCTTAATTATAGAGAATTAGTAACTTTTCAATAGAAGTAATTTTACCCGATGTGTTGTGGCTTTGTAACCATCACTGTACTAACTTCTCAGTGTTAGCAAGCAGAGGCACTGCTTTCTTATTTTTAATGATACAGCTGGAACACATAATTGCAGGATGAATAACTTAAGTGCAAGAGTGCAGTGTTTGCAGGATCTTGGTTAGTTTGAGAGAAATTACAGTGATTTATTCTGAAATGATCCTTTGATTTGCTGCTGGACCAAATACAATGTGTTTAATGGAAACTAATAATGTGGAAATTGCCTTCCTCCACCCAGAATGGCTGATATGATAATACCTGATTTGTACAAGCCACATTCGTCTTTGTGAAGTGGAAAGGTGAGCTTAGAGTTAATTACAGTCCATGATTTTCTGTGCTGCTAAAAATATTACATTTTCCTTCCATTATACTTAACAAGATTTTCTTGGATTTATTCAAAAAAATATCTGTATTGTTAGAAATGATATGCCTGCCTCTCACTGTTTGCATGTGTGCATGCACAAACCATTTCACTTTCATTGTTAAGTGCATAATAGTGTGAGGGGGAATCAGCACACATTAGTTTATAGTGCTGGTCTTCCATCCACATTTGTGTGAGAACTCATCTGCTGCAGCCAGCTGAGCTCTGTTGCTGCCTAAGGAGCTGCTTTGAGAAAAGCAAGAGTTGAGATGTGCACATGCACACACAGAATCATAATGGAAGACACAGGGAGGAATGTGTGTGCAAATACAGAGTCTGCACAAAGACAGAGTTGCATTCCACACCTCTGTTTCGTCATAGGAGCTGTCCTATTTTGACTGGATCTCATTTAGCACAGCCTGAGGCTATCACAACACCAGCACCAGCACATCCCTACCCCCACATCTTATCAGCTTCCTCCCTTCCCCTTACCCCTTTTACACACTTTGTCTTTTTTACCTCTACTCATTTCTTTTTTCACATTTGTCTCTATTTCCAATAATCCAATTGTATAAACACACCATAGTCTTTCATAAGTCAAATCTAGGTTCTCAAAAATGCATCTTCTCTCTACCTAATTCAATCACAGCCTGCTGGGTTTGTGTGCAGTTGACACGTGCATTACATTACAGCTAATACTGGATGTGAGTTATGACTTTCTTATCTTCTTTTACTGCCAGACAATATTTGCAGATTCTTAGATATTCCTAAAAAATCAGTTAATAATTTAGCTTTCCTGAAACATGTTTTGACAAATGAGTTTTCTTAACGTTACTGTTGTTATTCATCTCAGTTTCCTAAAACTCATTTAAAGCATCTCCACCATGCTAGAAAAGCTACTCAGTCCCCTTACTCCCCAAACTGAGAAAAATACAGCAATTATTCAGGATTATATCAATTTGGGAACAAAAAGACAAACAAAAAAATACAAAACTAGACAGAAAAATGACAGAAGCCTTGTTGTCTCTCACATTAATTTCACTATTGCTGCTCTGAGAAGCTCCAGAGCTGCAGCCTTCACCAGGATCTGTATCAGTGGAAAGGGCAGAGCCCCCCCACACCCACCGAGTCTGCAGCGGCGCGCCCCGCTTCACTCGAGCAGCCGAAGCAGCTTCTTACAAACTTCTTTTGCATTTTTCAACTGATGCTACGTACACACCGCGCAAATGATGCATGTTCAAAAAAGCTCTAAACGTGCATTCTTGAACTAGCTTTTTAGCATATAGCAGGGGTCGGCAACTGGCGGCTCCGGAGCCGCATGTGGCTCTTTCCTCCCTATGCTGCGGCTCTCTGTGTTTTTATAAAATAACTATCATGTTCTAAGATTGTCGTGGTGCCTTTAACACGGTCGGGTAGCGCGAGCGGGCAGGAGGAAGAGAGCAGTGTGAACGCACGGAGGGGGAGCATCTGCAGCTGTGAACGCCGACCAGAGTCTGTTATGGGATGGAAAGTTCTTCTAAAAAGACAGTCAGTGGTAATCTCGTAGGGGACACACGAACGCCCAAAAAAACAAACAAAAAAAAACAGGATAGCACAAGGGTTAAACCTGTGTTACAGATGCTGGCGTGAACGTAACATATACATTATGTCAGTGAATGTAGGATTACCACCATCTCCTCCTAAGACTAGACAAGGCACCACCAAGAGTCTACTGAAGTTGTGAGAAACCTGGTCACTTGTTTCAAGACTCAGGGAAACCAGTATGAGGCCACATAAGCAGCATCAGGTGGTGTTCTGAGGGTATGTCCCAATTGGGCTAAAGAGGTGGAACACATAGGGAACAGGCATTACCACTCTGAAAGACTTGTGTTTTGTCTGAACCTTGTTTGGTCGCTTCTAATTGACCATGACGAGTGTCAATGAAGCTGCTGTGGGCAGTGGTTAGCGCTCTTGCCTCACAGGAAGAAGGCCCCTGATTCAAGTCCCATCTGGGGGATCTGAAACATGACAGGGGGGATCTTTCTGTATGGAGTTTGCATGTTTTCTCCGTGCATGCGTGGGTTTTCTGACACCCTGATTGGTGAAAGTTCCATTGTTAAAACTTGGCACGTTGAGACAGACTGGCGACCTGTCCAAGGGGTCCCCAGCCGACAAGTGACCGGGATAGGCTCTGGCATTCCCCGAAAGGGAATAAATGGATTAGAAGATGAATGAATGGGTGTAAATGAAGCATCATGTCCAGCTCTAGTGGATACATCTTCTTTTGCCAGACAGACCATTGCAGAAAAGGTCCTGCTGACGATGCAAAAGGTGGGCCTCATCCAGCCCTCCACAAAAATTACTTGGGGAAGCCTCTGAAATTTAAGGCTTTCATATATCATACATAGATTTTCTAGATTTGTACTTCAACATTTTGCCCCAAGCCTCTTCCATTTGTAGGTGCCGGACATGTCCTGGCATTGAGTTGCGACAGTCCAGTGTGAACAAAATATGCTAAAAGTGCATTCAAGAACCCGTGTTCAGCGCATTCATAAATGTGAGACACATGCCCAGTGTGAACTTAGTATAAGAAAGCAGCCTCCTTGGTTTCTAAAGTAACTAAAGGACTGCAGTTGCTATTTGACTATTTATCTCTGTGTGATGGTGTGCTGCAGGAGGCTTGGAAGGAGTTTGCCGCAGGCAACTTAAGTTTGCTGGTGGAGCAAAAAGACCTGCAGCTCGCTGATCTCTATATCAAGAATGGGGCCCCTGGTTCAGGAGACTTTGGGGTTGGCTTTTACAGGGGCCAGGGTTGGTGGGATATGGAGGAAATTTGCAGGAAGTGTGACTCCTGCACAGCACTTCATGAATTGATTTTCTCCCCTGCTTTGTCCAGAATATCCCACAAAGATACTGAGTTTACACAATGTTTAACATTGAAAAACAAATTAAACAAAAGATATATACAACATTTGTGTCATATTTGTCAAAATTCTTCTCATATCTAAAGATAAAAAAAACATTTACAACTTTAGCCATGTTTGATGTTTTCATTTGACCACATGAGTCAAAACTTAGATCTAAAAATTTTTCCACTCACCTCATCAAAACATCTTGTGTTTCTTGCTCTGCCTGTGCTATTCGACCTTGTTTCATTGGCTGATCTCTCTCAGTGAAAGCCGTCAAGAAGGCCAATTAACCCCCCTCCGCACACACTTAGGTGCACGCTAACACTCATTTACATGCAAGGGTCATCTCATCAGGATCTTTGCTGTCTTTAGGGTGCTAATGCTGGGCAGCATTGCTTAGGTCAGACAAACCTTGCCCTGCTGTCTTAGTCCCCAGTCAAGTAGCTAAATCTCCCACCTCCAGCCTCATATGCAAAGTCAACACTAGCTGTCTCCTTCATTTACCTTGTTAGCTAACTTGGCTGTCTGGCCTGCAGCTTAGCAGCTTTAATGAGCAGAGGGGCTTGTTAGCACCATGTGGACGGTTGCAGACAAACGAGCTTGTTAAGTCCACGCTATGCATATCCCTAATTAGCCTTTTGTAGGGTATTTGATAGTGCGATCATTCTCAAGGTGTGACAGGGGAAAAAAATGAACACATTTTCGGATAACACGCCCTCTGGGAGGTGGGATTAATTTAGCTTTTTTTAATGTCAATTTAAATAAAGAAGTTTTACACAGAGACAGTTTCTTTTTTACAGGCATAATAATGCTCACCATAAATGCTGGTCTGCTTGGTCACAACAATGCTGTAGGCCCCAGGCCAGTGAGAGCACAGTTCTAACAATATGCAATAATGCATGACTTGACTGCTGAAGCAAACTGAAGAGCTTTGTGTTTCAACTGTCTTCTTACCCAAGATCCATCTGTTGTTTTTATTCAGTGCACAGCAAAAACTGAATCTTTAGGAAAGTGAAAAGACCTGCAAAAAAATGTCTTACAAGAACAATAATTTTCTCTAGAAAGCTTTCAATAGCAAAATAATAGATGAAAAAAAGTGTCTTGGTAATTAGATTTCTAAGAATTCTTGATAAGACCATTTTTCTTACCCAATTGGCATATTTGTTATTTTATTTATTTCTGTGCTTATTTAGAAAAAAATCTGCCAAAGGGGTAAAAAAATGTTGACTTATGTCTATTCCTGTGGTTTGGCAGTCAACCAGGCGCTTTCTGATATATTCAGAAATAACTTGAATGCAATGGTGCCAAATAAGAAACATGTTGGATTTTCACAGACTCATGCATTAAGGCCAATGAGGGATTCAGAACATTGTTTTTTGCCTAATTAATTCATATCTATCTAATGAATTCCAATTTGCAGATAAAAAATCTGTGTCTGAAGGAACTGCCAAAGCTTGTTTAACCCACCTGTCGGGTTCTGGATGTACTCCAGCTTCAGTCAATTCACAAATGCTTTGTTTGAGCAGTGCTTTCTTACAACATGGCATACATTTCTATTTTATTTTGAAGACTCCTAGCACATTTGGAGGATAATGGCTGCACTGCAAGTTGTCTTATCTATGAAGCCTGAGAAAACTGTGCAGTTATTAAATTTGCATTATCTTTTGACTACTTTAATAGGCTCAAACATTTACTTGTTAATTCTGGCAAAAATGATATGACAATGAAACAGTGTTACGGTGGTCAGCACTCTTGCCTGTCAGCAAAAAGGCCCTGGTTCAAATGCCAACTGTTGTTTGAGTTTGCATTTCCTTATGCATGCGTGGGTTTTCTCCAGGCACTCCAGCTTCTTCCCATAGTCCAAAAACAAGGTTCAAAGGTTAATTGGTGCTCTAAACTGGCCTTAGGTGAGCATGTGAGTAAGTTTGTGTCCCTTCAACAGACTGGTAACCTGTTCAGGGTGCCTTTAGCTGGCTCCAACAACCAAATGAGCCTGAAAGGGATTCAGCAGGTTCTCAAGATGGATGAATGATATTACAGCTGTTTCACATGGAGTTACAAGAATACCTTTTTAACTAGTCTAAACGTATCCATTCCCTCACCAACTTAGACTGGATGTCCTCAGGACCATTTTTCTAGAAATGACATTAAAAACTCTTCAGCTATGCTCTCTGTTTCTCTCTCTTTCACTGCATGCTGGGGCATTGGTGGTGGCAGCTACAGCATGGACAGGTTTGTTAGTGAGTTTGAGAGTTTGGAAGAAGGTTTGTGTGGTTTAGTGATTCTTCTTCCATTTTCTTTTTGGAGTTATTTACTGATTTTAGTGAGGTTCAACTGGTGAGTGTGGGGGATCGGTGGTTCGCCCGCCGGGATGGCGTCACAGATGCCGTCCTTGTCCCTAAGGCATGGGGTCCCTGTCCAGCCCGAGTCGCAGGTCTCTGTGGAGACGGTTCTCCTGGTTGTGGGGGACTTAGTCAGTCATGCTAACATCACGTATGCCTCCCGAATGAATAAAGGAGTGATTGTTGTTGGCCGAAGGCAGGTTCATAGCTGTGAGGGTTGAACTAAACGGATTAAATTTGTGTTTTGTCAACTTTTATGCACCTGCAAAAGGTGCACACAGAATTCTTTTTTACCTCACTTTAGGTGCTTTTTTTAAACTGTCATCCAGGGGATATTATAGTGATGGGCAGTGACTGGAACTGCACATTGGATTTGACTTTAGATAGGACAGGTGCAGAAACCTCATTTTCAGTCATCTTCAGCTTTATCAAAGATTGTTTCTGACTCTTGGTTGATGTTTGGCGGCTTAATAATCCCCAAACCAGACAATTCACGTGGGGCAGGAATATGGGTGGGAATTTGAGCCTTGCCAGACTGGACAGCTTTTGCCTCACAAGCAGTTTTAGGAACAGGGTTTATAGATTTTCAATTTATCCGGTTGCCATTAGTGATCATCATATGATTACACTAGATTTACATCTTGGATCATCTACCTAAAGAAGTTCAAATTGGCATTTTAATGTGAAGCTTCTGCTAGATAGAGTTTTTTGTGATAAATTTGAGTTTTTTTGGGAGCTTTGGAGGTGTAGAAGATCTGATTTTATTTCTGTTAGCCAGTGGTGATAGGTGGGTAACAAATACGGGTTTTCTGTCAACAGTCTACACGTCATTCCACAGTGACCACTAAGAGAGTAATATCTGCTTTGGAAAAGGAAATTTCAAGTTTAGAAAACACTTGTTTAACAGAGTCAATTACTTCAGAGCAGATGGGGTGAACTAAGTTAAGGGAGCTTTAGTTCGAGCTCGGTTTACCACCATTAGAGTCATGGATGCTCCGACGTCGTTCTTTTTTAACCTGGAGAAATATGTTTCTAAGAATAAACGGATGGTCTGTCTACGCTTCCATGATGGGACTGTTACTACGAGTCCGGCTGCCATGAGAACTGGATTTAAGTCAATGCAGGATTTTTACAGCGGTCTCTTTGGAAAAGAAGATTGCGACAGAAACTGTGTGGCTCAGCTGCTGGAGGGACCTCCACGACTGAGTAATGCTGACAGGAACTTTTTGGATTCCGAACTCCATGGATGAATTGACTGCTGCTGTGGGTCGGATGGTGCTGGGGGGGTCTCCTGGTTTGGACGGTCTCCCAGCTGATTTTTATAAACACTTCTGGAAGTGCCTGGGCCCGGATCTACTAGAGGTGTACAAGATTTGCTCAAAGGCTGGATTGTTGCCTTTCTCATGTCGTTACGCCGTTCTCTCTCTTCTTCTTCTTAATCCTGGCACAGGGGATGGGTGTCCCCGAAAAAATTAATCTGTTTTTATTTTAACAATATATTTGCTGTAAAAATCCTCTTTTTGACAGGTTCATAAAATTTGTGACATTGTGACGCTGTAAAAGATCAAAAGATGATTTAAAAGTCTTTCTGATATAAACAGACTACTAACCTTTATTTTTACAGTACCAAGGTGTTTTTTTTTTCAATCTTAAACAATTAGGAAAAAAAAAAAACATCAGGTCCTATCTTCTCATTACAGTTTTTCTCAGTCGCTTTAGTACAATTCTCAGATCCGAATTGAAGTTTGCAAATACGTGTGTGCATTTCTCAAAACAATTTGTACAAACAGCAAAACACTATGGATTTCTTGCAAAAGCCTGTAACTTGCTCAAAATCTTTAGTTCATCTCTACAAAACTAAGTCTTTATGTCATTGAACATGTCAGTGCCGTCAGAATGTCAAGTCCTTGTGTCATTGTCTACGAACAAGACAGTCGAATTACTTAGTCATCTTGTCAATATAACTGTGTACTTTAGAGGGAGGTTCTGATATAAACTATGGCTAAAGTTTGGATGACAATTATTGTAAAATGTAAGTTACACTTTTTTTGTTTGATTACAAGAGACTGGACAAGATTCACATTTACACTTTTATTGTTCATATTGTAATTTGTTGACAGACCATGTCATACCAACATAGAAAAAAACCCCATTGCAAACAGTAACACAAAGGGAAAAAAATATATAGGACAATATTCTGTACAACAGTACAGGCAGTGAAGTAGGAATTGGTGTGGTCTTCCTACACCTCTTGTCGTTCCTGTATGTTAGGCCACAAATTCTCATCCACATCACAGCGAATATCCTCTCTTGCAATGCAGCGAAATATGTTTGTCACATTATGACAACTTGGTCAACCATTTTGCAGTTAATGACTTATACGATGAACTAATGACTAGGTGTTTTGAGGAGTAAGACTATTGCACAGTGAACTATATAATACATTTTGATCAACATGACATAAACAATTGATAATGTAGAAAAGAGCAGAGAATTGTACATAATCATTTGCATGGATGGACCAAAGCAATTGCAACTTGTTCAAAGAAGTGAGAAACTGCTTCTATGATGTGCACAAGTGACATCATGATGTGAAGATTGAACAAATAGTTTTGGAAATTTCATTCTGATCTGAGAATTGTACTAAAGCGACTGAGAAAAACTGTAATAGCCTACTGAAATACATATGTTGACTTACCCTAATCCACAGTTTACCATCCTATGAAATCAGCTTGTTGGATACCGCATTAATTTATGAAAACGAACACCTCGTCAGGCTTTATACCTTACATAATAGATCAAAGCTATGACGTTATGGTATTGTTTAAGGTTAATTCTGTGAAGAACTACAAAGTTGCACATTGATGAACGCGTTTTCAGCTGACTTCAAGTGAAATGCTCATACAAGTTAACAGTTTGACCCTTGTTTTATGTTTGAGAACACGCCAATAGATATACATTAAAAATTAGATTAAAGCTATTTAAAAACAGAGCTAATTCGTCTATAATTAGTCATGGATAACGTAATGTTCTAACATCCCATTTAGATAGATAGATAGATAGATAGATAGATAGATAGATAGATAGATAGATAGATAGATAGATGGTAGCTTGATTGGTAAGGTGCAGGACTGACAATGGCAAGCAATGGTAATGGGGCCAGTACCATATCAATAGTGAGCAATTAACATCACCTAATGTGGGTCCTTGAGCAAGAACCTGAATGCTACTGCCTACCTCATAACATGAAAGACAATGTCATGCCGGCTCAGACATCGCCCGGCCAAACAAGGTCTGCGACAGGTGCTGGGGGACCAGAGCACCCTGAACATGAGAAACTGGAGAAATACCAGAGAATCAAAGAACTGTAGAAAGCATGGAAAGTGAAGGTGACAGTGGTGCCTGTGGTAAATGGGGACAGGAATCACCTCGGTGAGAAACTACCCACGGAAGGGTGAAAGAGGCGGGTTGTTTTTTTTTTTTTTTATATTTATACAAAGGGAAAATAAAAATTAAAAAAATTAACTGAAACGCCGTTATTCCTTATTCAGATGATGTTTCCTAGGAAGACAAAATACTACTGTTTTGTGCTTCTTAGGTCAAGAATGCCAAAGTTCTTTAAAGTAGGTATAAAAAAAATATGGCAAAACTTTGCAGTGAAAACAGTCGCCTTTTGGCAACATGAAAAGGTTCCTTTAAATTTGCTCATTGACGGCAAAGGCTCTTTTCCTGCTGACAGCTACAGAACTCCACAGACTTTCATGAATCCTGCTCTAAATTCTTAATGGATTTCTGATTCCTGTCAAGACTTTCACCCAATTATTGGTTGGCAAAGTTTTCATTTTGTTAAAAGGGGCTAAAGGTAAATAACTGCTATTTTTTCTTGAATTTATATGTTAAAACTTTGTGTTTTTGCACTTTGGTTCTATCTTGAAAAATTGTCTAAAGGATGACTTACATGCTGTAAAACTCACTTTTCCAGATTTAGCTGAAAGAGCAAGTCATTCTTTGGGAATTATATTTGAATGCCCATTATGGTCTGGCTTGAATAATACAAATTTAATGCTAAGGACAACACTAAAAGGGAAGGAAATCAAATACCCATCCGTTGACAACAGTGGAACACTAATTACCCATTTGCTTATTTATTTTCATTCACAGTCCAGATTTTCATAATGACGTCTATTGAAAACCGTTTAAGGAGACCTTATGTGCCCTTTTTATTCATTATTTCACTCCTATCCCAAGGACACACAGCTATAAAGATGAAAAGCATGGATTTGTGATAGTGTGGGACATCACCCTCATTAACATGTTTAACATCATTTTGGGGAGATGCTGATAAATCACAATTGATGCAGAGCCAGTAATTGGCTCCCAGTGGTAATTATGGAGTGGACTTTTGAAGCAAATAATCACATAAATCCTGTTTATTTTAGGAAAGAGTCTTCTAGGAAACAATCTGTACCCCTCCGCCATTTCAAATGTGACCAAATTGACTGAAAGAAATCTGAATGTACATTTGAATAGAATTGTCTTTCTCATGAATGTGTTTCGAAAAGGGGATTCTTAAATTCGTTTGCTTTTTTTTAAGTTTTTTTTTTTTTAATGAAACAAAATATATTTCTTTTTAATGTTAAATTTCAAAGCAACTGCTTCGAAATTATTATCCCACAAAAAAAATTAAAAAATCTTCCCAACACTATAGACATTTAATTATAAATGACAGTGTTTTGGAAAAATAGAATGACTTGTCATGAAGATTTAAAATGAGTGGTAAATGGCACTGCCCCTCCGCTTTGAGAGAAGCCAGTTGAGGTGGCATCTGGTCTGGATGTCTTCTGGACACCTCCTTGGGGAGATGTTCTGGGTATGTCCCACTGGGCAGAGGCCCCGGGGTAGAAGCAGACACGCTACATCTCTTGGCTTGCCTGGAAACACCTCGGAAAACGTCCACAGGAGCTGGAGGAAGTAGCCGGGGAGAGGGAAGTCTGTCTTTGCTTAGACTGCTAAACAGCGGTTATAGGTCTGTCACGTCATTCTTAAGGAAGACAAAATTATCTTGAAAGTGTAAAGCTGTGTTCACACTGAACGTGATTCACGGATCAGGGGTGTCAAGTTTCAATGTCAAGCATATCCAGGGCCCATGGGGCTGGAGTAATCACGCTCACTATGCCAGCTCCCCGGAGGCTGACTGGCGGCCAGACAGAGAGCTGCTGCAGCGTGTAGGAGGCAGGCTGCTCGGGCCTTTTGCATGCCACAGTCAATTATTGCACTGCTGCGTTCCTGCCACCCGCCTGTTACTGGACTGCCACCGCAAGACCTTGAAATATTGATAGTGTGACCATAATTACTGTCATGACTGACGTAGTAGACGTGACTGACCCAGACGCTGAAACCCGGAAGTAACTCACGATCCGAGAGGTGGGTTAGAAGAGGTTTATTTTTACAGAGTTTCGTGGTTGAAACCTCTTCGGGTGGAGACTTATAGTTCTTGGGACGGACGTAAGGCGAGGCGTGGGCACCGAGGACGGTGGAACCAGCCTGAGGCAGGATGAGAGCGCCGAGGGCGGCGGAGCGGCTTGAGGCGAGGCGTGGACGCCGAGGACGGCGGAGTGGATTGAGGCGAGGTGTGGATCCCGAGGATGGCGGGACCAGGGAGGGGCGCGGTGGAGAGCTCAGGATGATGAAACCAGCGAGACCAGTGGAGAGAGAACCTGAAGGTAAAAGCAGAGCGTGGTGAGTCAGGTAACTTAGCTTGGAAGGTAAATACTAAAAGGCCAGACATGAGCACCGGAGTGAGTGTAACGAACTGGCGCTGAATTCTGGTGAGAAGATCCCTTAAGAAGGCCGGCAGGGTGATGAGGAGATTAGATGTCAGCTGGTTCCAATCAGCAGAGCAGGAGCTGAGGGAGGGGGAGGTGAGCTGACAGGCAACGTGACAATTACGCAATAGTTACTTGTCCTTGCAGTCAGTTTCTTACATAATGATACAGCATAGTTACTAAACCACTAACTTAATTAATTACTCTTTTTAAGCAACATGCAGCATTGCTTAAAAGTGATTTCTTACCGTCAAACATTGTTAGTTAATTGATTTTCTAATAATATTTTCATTTTTGGACCCTGATCCGGGACCAGGAACTGTTCTCTGACCCATCTTTCAAGGTGGTCTTGGTTCATTTCCAGTCGAACTGTGCTTCGGTTTGCTCTGAGCTTCCTCAGTTTGAATAGGCTCCGTGCTCAGAGCAAAAAAACTGGACCAAATGGCCAACGTAGCCAGGCATTACAAGATGTAAACACAGTAGGAAGGAGGCAACTATGAGTCACAGACAAACATGCAGCACCAATGAGACACATTAACAATTTGGTCGGAAGAATGCAGGCTTCTTAAAACAACTTTAACGTGATACACATTGCTTCTCACACTGTTTTCCTGACAATCTATATGTTAAAACACTTACCAGCGTACCTTTCTTGTCGCTTCCCAAGTAACCGCCCTGCAGCAAGTCTCTGCCGTACCAAAGTAGCAGATCACAAGTGTTGTACCTGACGTTAATACAGTCATTCAAAACTGATCTGTAAAATATAAAGTTTGGTTAGGTGAACTAAGCCGAAAAGGATTGCAAAGATTCAGACTTCCTATATCCATTCTCTGCTTTCCCCCCGCCCTCCTGACCAACGACTGAAGACATTTTTAGTCACATGCTTTTGTTTACAAGCTTTTGTTCATAACAGAATAGTCCGCTTGTAGGCAAACTGAATAAAGGCCAAACGCAAGGTTCAGGACTCGATCTGGATTATATAAAGCAGACTTGGTCCGGACCAAGTGCCTTTTCCAGTCTGAATATACCCTTAGACACCCTTTAAAAACTTGATGCATTGCATGACCTGTCATGTCCTACAATAATATCATACTTCATAATTCACAACTGTTCCTTTACTCCTCAAAAAAACAACTGACCAACTATTCATTTAGAATAGACCGGGTCAAATAATTGAATCTAATTTGAATAAATTTAATGTAATTTCTATAATGAAGCTCTGGTGCAATTTTAATAACCAAGATCTACCTCATTTCTGGGTAAGCTAGGATGCGTCACTCTACACGCCACTCATCAATTAAGCCTCTACTCTAAACCAATATCTAACATATCTACAGTCTGAGCTTATCCTACCAAGATAAAGAGGTCCCGGACCCTGACCGCCAAAAAACTATGGACTATTTCATGCTCATATTTGTATCTCAAATAAGTCTTTATTTGTATTCCTAAGATCTCTTCTTATTAAAGTACTTTTTAGACCTAAAATGACGTCACACACTTTTTCCTGCAAAATGAAGTATATTTGTGAATGTGTGTACACCATATTTATACATTGGGTCCAGTTGTGTCCCAGTTTAAAAGAAAAATCTAATCTAGATGCCAAACACAATGCTCCTGACCACCCATACAAAAGTATTCATGAATAAAAGACTAACAAATGGTGTAACATTTGCATTACGAATTAAAAACAACATTTTCCAATTTTAAACTGCACTCACTGTCTTCTTTTTTTGAATATTAAAAGTCTCCTTTTTACATATACAATTTAAAATCTAATAATTAGTCTCCAAAACCATTTTCATGGGTAATTGATGAAACAATTAGCCATCTGTTGATGAAGCGGCTCTGTGAATACATGCTGACTGCTGTAAATGCACCCACATGCACTGGCAAGGATCAGAGGACGTACATTCACAGCTGTCACCACCAGCTTCACTTTACAATGAGAGTCTGTGTCAGTATTAATGCCTCAAAATGATGCTAAACCGTGTGTTTCACAGCCGACCCAGCCAGTAATGAGCACGAACAAGAGAGCAGGTCTCTGGGTGAGTTTGATATCGCCATCTGTTCCTCTAGCTTCAGGGCGCCGTGTATGTTAACAAAAATGACTTTGAATCAACAGCAGTTCACTCACCTGTAAAGGAGCCACCTGACTAAGGTATTTAACATCTGAAAGACTAAATATCATGGATTAGCTACCGTCAGCTACTGAATGGACTTTATTGAAGATCATTATACCTATGCAGGAGTTTGAGGGAGACAATGAGAGGCAAAAACAAGCAGGCATATACTTTTTTGGTATCGTTTACATTGTCGAATATTCCTAAAAAGCAGTATTTGTCTTACAATAATTCAGATGATTAAGTTTGGTGATCCTTAGTTCAAGGGCAAGGGTACTGTTTAAGTTTTAAAGTTCATATTTAAACCACAATAGATTTAAATCTGACTTGGTTTCCACAGGGTATCAACTTTGAAGTTACTTATTTTATAAAGGACGTTTTTTTTCCATCCAGAAATCCTCTTAGCAGGCATTTAAAAATGTCTCAACGATGTTAAAAAGACCTTCAAACTGAAGTCTGAGAGTTGCAGCCTTGCCTCATTACGCCAGCACTATAGGCAGCTTTAGCTCATAAGGTAATAGGTCATTCAATTTGTTCATTTTTTCTGCACAGTAGCTTCATGTGTTATGCTGAGAGGAAGGACATAAAGATGAAAATATTCATACAACAATTGTACCATACATTTAAAAATGACATAATCTGGGGTTCTTATAGCCATGCCAGTCAAAGGTTGCACTGCTTCTTTGGCATTTTACAATTATAATTCTAGTGTTAAATCCTGTTTACTTTATCCCTTAGACTGAATTATTTGCAGTGAATCTAATTGTTAGGGGGGAACAAATATCAGAGCTTCTATTAGGTTGCAAAATTGTTGGTTAGACAATTAGACAATTAGCTGCCACTTTCATTATCAACCAAAAATCAATAATTGTTCAAACATTGTCCCAAGTATGTTGACTGTTTTATTGGATGCTCTTCATGATTACTAAAACATATGAGTGAAAAAAACATGGAAAAGAACAAAACAAAATGGCCACAAATAGTATTGGGTGTAACATAAATTAGGATAATTAATTGGCTAACTTAAAATATTTCCATTTCTATGTTTGTTTTTCCTAATTCCATTTACTAATAGAAAAAAATACATACTTTTTTGGTGACTTTGGCTATAGTAAAATTATTTCTAAAGGGTGTTTTTGTTTTGTTTTTTTGTTACTTTTCCTCAACTGAGTATTTTACCACTGTTTTCATAGTTTTGGACAGTAAAATCCCACATTTATCTTTTACTGATAACCAATTTATAAATTACTATGTCAGGTCATATGTATCACTGCCCAGTGAAAACTCAACCTGGAAGATGTTTTTAACAAAAGCAAACGTGATAAAACACTCTTTGGCTAAAGAAAAGGGACGTCTTTGATCGCCCTTCTGCAGGATAAAGTGTGTGTGACGTAGAGCTGTGACGGTGTGGGATTTTTGATCACCGGGGTAATGAATCAGCAGGGGGCGCGGTGTCGCGATTAACCGCAGCACCCCCCAAAAAAACACAAAATTCCCTGGCGGCCGCGTCGCAAATGAATACAATTCACTGCAACACAGTATTCTTTTTTAACAAATAACAGTAACAACTAACTACTACCTATCAAACTAATGAACTAACTATATAAGTGTTGTAGAATGACTATGTGTATGTGTGTCAGCGCTACGTGTGTAGGAGGAAGGATTGCACACAAATGTGTTTGGGGGGGGGCGTGTTGATTCTTCTGCAGCGGACTGCTCTCGAATTGAATGCGAGGCTTTACCTGTGCTCTCCGGTACAGAAATCTTCTCAGAATATTAGATTTGGCCAGTAATAAACAAGACTGCAGACACTTTGTCACCTTTCCGGTAGCCATGAGCCTGACAACCATGAAGAACCACGGGGCAGGAGGCTCCGCCTTTGTTTATACAGACACGTAACTTTGCGTTACACAAAATAGCTCCCAAACTAAACATGTAGTGTTAATATTCATCGAAATCTAACAGTGCGCATTCATGTTTGGTGTTACAGAGGGTGAACAGTAATAAACCCCCCACCCCCCAACACAAAATCCTACGCCGGGTGGCCGTGTCGCACATTCAAGAACGTACGCAGCTTGTAATGGAAATGAATACAATGTAAATGAATAATTAGAACGCAATAAATTTGTCGTATTTCCTCGCAAGACAGAAACTTGTGTTGTAGAATCAATGAGGATGTGTGCTTCTGAAAGCGCGGCGTGTGAGTAGAGTGAGCCGCGTGCCGCGCACGGCTCTAAGAGGGAGTGAGAGCCACGTGCAACGCAAGAGGTGAGAGGCACGGCGCAGGGAGTAAAGGAGAGCAGAAATAAAAGGTTTCCCCCAGAAACCCTGAAAGTCTGAACACAGGACTAGCAGGAAAAGTAAATTATCAGCAAAGACGAATGTGTTTAATGTGTTTATTATAGTTCCAATCACGCACCATATGCAGAAAAAAAAAATATATATATGTATGCTTTCCAAAAAAAAAAGTGCGGTGATGCGGTTATCGTCACACCCCTAGTGTGACGTCAGTTTGTGTCTGAAAAGTACTTCATTGAGGAGAGATCTTAGGAATTCATTTTATTTGAGGTACAAAAATGTGCATGGAATAGTCCATAGTCTTTTAGCTGTTAGGCTCTGGGCAGATGATGTCTTTATCTTAGTGGGTTAAGCTCAAACTTTAGATAGATAAACCCCCCAAATCTAGACCCTGATGGTGGTAGATGCAAGTCCACGAAGTGCAGTCCAGGGAAACGTTTGTACTGCAATTTAATAATAAATGAGTAATTATGTTTCTTTTTTGTAGTTTCTGTGACCTTCTGCCTATTAGCAACAGCAGAGGTGGGAGTCTAATGAATTACTAATTAGCATAATAAATCTTTAATGGTTAATTTGACTTTTTGTTATTAATTTTCCATTAGATGTCTTTGTGTCAGCCTTAATCTAAAAACATGCCTTTATTTGCCTTTCCAAAAAAAAAATCTTTATGCTCTTTTATGACTCTGTTCTGACCTTCACCTTACAAACTCTTTAGGCTAAATTTAGCAAACTTTAGCTACATTTTTATAATCATTTTTAATAATAATAATAACATTCTTATTTTTAAATAATTTTTATTTTCACTTGCTCTTCGTTTCTCCTCAAAGTTCCCCTTATCCACTTCTCAAATCCGTCATTTTCTTCTCCAGGCAGCCAATTAATTTTCTGTAATGCTAATTTTTCAGAAGATTCATTTACTGGGAGCTCAGTTGGGGGATCCATATGGGTTTAGTGTGTTTTTTAAAGTTTTGACAGAATGTTGAAGGACGCTTTTTTTTGGTGGCTGCGTTTCAGCAGGAAATGAGGAGCATGTTTTAGTGTTAGATTGTTCTTGGTGTGTGAATTCCTTTGGGCTGCTGCTGCTGAGAAAATTATTTTCAATAGCTGTAAAATGTGAGTGAGCCTGACTCTCTAAGGAAGTAGCAGGACAATGAAGACTATATACATCATTAGAAATATTTACAACTGACAGGTTATACTGTAACAATGAACTACAACAGAACATATTGTAAAACATATTTGTTAAAATTTGAGATGTTTTTTTCCAGCTGAGAAAGATGAAATCAGAAAAATGTTAAGAAGAAGAATTAGCAATTCATGAGCTGTGAACCTATTAAATGTATATATTTTCTTTATTATTCAAACGTCTGTTTTTAAGAGAGTCTTTGTGTTCTGTTTTTCTTACATAATTAAAGTTGTTTGGGTTGGAATCTTTCCGTGTGCCATTTCAGAAAAGTGATCACTTCAGCAGTAAGGAAAGAAGTGATTATGAAAAACAGAACTCCCTGTGATTACAGCAGAAAATGATTGACAACCACCTTGTGACGTATAGATAATTCACTCGCCATGTATCTAGGGAGACCTAAATAAAAGTGCAAGGCTGGAACAGTCACCCTTAGGAAGAGCGGTTTGGAGCAGAAGGGTTTTCTGTTTCCCGCTTTCCTCGTGAGAAATCGCACCTGACTCTTGGGGTCTGTTTCCTTTGTTAATACTCTCTTGTGTTTTTAGAAATAACCTTGACAGAACCTTTTTCGGCTTTACATCAAGCAACAGCCAATGACAAAACTCTGCAGGTCTAACTCCTGATGAGAGAGTGTTTCAACACCGCCTTCAACAAACAGTGATTCCACCCATTCCTCAATAAAATTTACTGCACGTTTTAGGATAAACCTCATCCCATACCACAAAACTGATTTATTAACACAAAACTAAGGAAGGCAGTTGCCTTTGATTGGCTTTGTCCCCCATCTCTTGTGGGATAAGTCAGAAACTGGTGTGAGGATGTTAGCTGTGTCCAGGGAGCAATGGATTCTCATTCCCAGAAAACTAAGATGTCACTTTGATTAAAATGATTGCACTTCGGTTATTCATGTTTGCCGACAGCTGAGGAAAAATATAGAATTTGTTGCTGTATTTTGACAAAGAAAATATAACTGGAATTAATTTGCTGAGTAACTACTTACATTTAAGATGCAGTAACTGAGTCACTTAATTACTTTTTGGGGATTTAACTATATTATTTAAGGTAAGATTCCCAACACTGCTGATCACTCCCATGAACTGCAATAGCTTCCAGTATTTCACTCTATTTCATTTAATATGCTAATTTATACAAAAACGAATACGTTTTAGAATACGTCAAACAATAGAGCAAAATAAATATATAAAAATTGCCTGTATTAGTCAGGATTATGCACTCCTCTTTGCTTGTTCTTGGTGTTAATGTTCCGTTCTGAGTTGTCCCCCTGTCACAGTCCCACCCGGTTCAGGCTAATAATTACCCACAGCCGTCTTTATTTCAATTAATTACCCTCATTTTCTTTAAGGGTCTGGTTTTCATTTCTTCATGGTCAGGTCATCTGCTTCGTCAGTCTGGGTTTTTTATTTTTGTATTATTTTTTTTTTTTTGTTATTTTGAAGTTTATTGAGTTTTAACACTTCTGCCACCAAGTTTGATGTCAAGCATAGTGGTTCACACACCACCGGTCCCTGACAGTATCTAATTAATGTAAGCCTATAATAAAGCAGTGTTAACTGGCTGTCAAGATCCTGCGTCTGTTGACCGACAATATAAATTTGAACTAGAAGTTGGTTAAAAATTAATTATATAATGCAATTAAAAATGCCTGGGGAATCCTACAGAGAGATGGTGAAATACTACAACAGAACTGAAGTCGTGCATGACTACTTTGAAGACTTTAAAACCTCAGACTAAACAGTGTGTTTGACTTAATTTTCATCTAAAAGTGGAAAAATGATCATTTTTCTACTTCAAACAGTTTCAACGTCATTAATGCTCTCCATGTTGTGGTTTGCAGCTTTCATGTTTGCTGGTTTCACTCCTCCCAGTCAAAAATTTTGTTCTCCATGTATTTGTCTCTTCATCCTCTTTGTTCTTTTTGTAGTGTTTTCCTTACTCCCACGATTCAGCTGCAGTCATTTTGTTTCTGAAAACAAAAGCCTCAGAACACCTATATTAGTTGTCCTTTGATCATGTATAATGATCAGGAATGTTGAGGGTGTAGTGAAGTGGCTGCAGACAGATTTCCCTTTCTAACTTTTCAATGAGCCAATTAAAGCTCTTTTTCACACATGTAATTGATGGACCAGCAAAAGTAAAAGCCATATTTGTTCTCTAAGGAAGTCACACACGTATTTAGCAAGTCTTAAAATACGAAGATGCATCAAAACAAGCAAAATCCATCACTTTTGTTGAAAGTATACTTTAACAGTTTTAAAAGTTATTAATTCCATACCTGCAATCATCCCCGGTGTTATGTTGGATAAGCAGAAGCAGGACATAAACTGAACAGTCTTTATTGAGTCCAAGTAGTGGTGGAGGGTTCTGGCTTGAGATGCACGTGGCTTGGATGGATGATGACACTGATGAGCTGCTGGTCTTTTGATAACAAGGTTGCTGGTTTGTTACCGCAACTCTCAAGTCATGTTCATTATTGAGCTTTGCTCTGTTCTTTTTTTTCAAAGATGAAACAGCAGAAAAGCCTATCTCACAAAGATAGGATGAAGAATGGAAGCAGAACGCTCACAGCCTTCTGCCCTTTGAGTGGATGCTCCCTCTCCACACCCAGCCAGAATGCAGGGAGTGTCTGAGCTGTAAACCTCATCCTCAGGTTGGAGTTTGTCGTGATTTCAATGAACTGATCCTCCTCAGCAGAGCTCAAATCAGCAGGTGGTGCTGTGTTAAATGAATCTCTCAGCCAGTCGCATTGAGCACTGTAATCTGGGAATTTTTTGAGAAAGAATCCTTGCAGGGATGTCATGTACAAAGTGAATGCCCCTTTATAAAGTTTAAATAAATCAAATAAAGGATAATTCCCTTTGTATGGTCTCAAACTCTGAGGCGTGGAGGCATTACATCCATCATACATTCATTTCTCCAATCTTTAACAAATCTGATCACAGTTGCAAAGAAAGGCAGGTGTAGGTATCCAATCCACATGTGAGAAATACATCAACGTCCGGGTGGCGCTATTCTTTTTAGACATTAAAACGTTAACAACAATAATTACAACTTCAAGTGTCACGGTTAGGATTAGGTTAATGTAAGTGTCATGGTTTTCAGGCGAGACAGACCCAGATGCTGGAACTCAGAATGATCAGACAGGTAAGTAACTTGGTAAGTGAGTTTAATCACAGGAACGGTTGATGAGAATAAATCCTTTGACAGGAGGGAATCCGGACGTGGCTCGTGGCGAGGCTGGAGGGAACACTGCGGCTGGAGGACTCCGAGCTTGGTTCAAGACAGCAGGTGAGTGACGGCAGACTTCCACACAGGTGACCTTCGTTTGGGTGAATCCTGAGACAGAGAGGCAGAACATGAGAGCAAGACAGGACAAAAGACACGGGACTTGAGCAGGCTGACCAGGCGTAGTCACCGTTAGGAGTTAACGAACTGGCGTCGATGAATGGGCTGGATCTCCTTAAGAGTAGGCAGGTTGATGAGATGAAGTGGTCACAGCTGGTGGAAGTCAGGAGCAGAGCTGAGGGGGCGGGGCTGACCGAGGCACCGTGACAGTAAGTGATGTAAGAACCGTGGAAATGTGGTCCCGGAGCGCGCTTTGTTTATGTTCCGCTGCAAATCCCAACATCCAAAATTTGCACACACCTATAAGACCCTGCGAAAATGAATTTTCGGCAAAGTGAACAACATTTTGGGAGCGAAGGTTCTATTTGGATGGTATGGCACTGAGAGGTATTTGATATAAGTTGGGGCCATACCATGTAAGGCCTTATAGGTTAACAGGAGGATCTTGAACTTGATTCTAGAATCAACTGGGAGCCAATGGAGCGAAACTAACACAGGAGTGATGTGATCTCTTCTGCTAGTTCCTGTTAACAATCTAGCTGCTGCGTTCTGAACAAGCTGGAGACTTCTTAAGGAACTACTAGGTCACACTGCTGACAAAGAGTTACAGTAATCCAGTCTAGACATAACAAATGCATGG
Organism: Oryzias sinensis; assembly: GCA_037389245.1. NCBI lineage: Eukaryota > Metazoa > Chordata > Actinopteri > Beloniformes > Adrianichthyidae > Oryzias > Oryzias sinensis. The sequence continues at coordinate 18,777,131 of CM074502.1, read as the reverse complement.
ATGAGTTTTTCAGCATCACTCTAAGAGAAAAGATTTCTGATCTTATATTCCGCAGGTGAAAAAAGGCAGTTCTACATGCCTGGGATATGTGAGCCTTAAATGATAAATCCTGGTCAAATAAAACCCCAAGGTTTCTAACTGAGGAATTGGAGACTATACTTATGTCATCCAGGGAGACTATCTGAGCAGACAGAGCATCTCTGAAGTTTTTGGGACCTAGTATAATGACCTCAGTTTTTTCTGAGTTCAGGAGGAGGTAATTAATTGTCATCCAGGCATCCTCTGATGCAGGCATTCAGTTTCTCTATATTGTCATTCTGGTCAGGTTTAATGGATAAATACAACTTCGTATTGTCAGCATAACAATGAAAACTTATGCTGTTTCCTGATTACGTTTCCTAAGGGAGGCAAGTAGATCATAAACAGGATGGGTCCTAAAACTGAGTCCTGTGGGACTCCATAGTTAACTGGAGTGCACTGAGAGGACTGTCCATTTACATTAACGAACTGGTACCTATCGGATAAATATGATTCAAACCACTGGAGGGCAAATCCTCTGATCTGTATGTCATGCTCTAATCCAGTGGTTCCCAAACTGGGGGGTGTGCCCCCTAAGGGGGCCGCGGAGGTATTGCAGGGGGGGCGCGGTGGAGTTTAGAAACAAGGGATTTGTATGTTTGTGTCAGTGTGAGGGGGTTCGTAAATATTCAAATCTTCAAAAAGGGGGGGGCCCTGCAGAAAAAGTTTGGGAACCACTGCTCTAATCTATGGAGTAGAATACTATGGTCAATGGTGTCAAAGGCTGCACTGAGGTCTAACAGGACCACAATAGAGAGTAGTCCCTTTTCTGAGGCCAGTAACAAGTCATTAGACTCTTAACTAGTGCAGTTTCTGTACTGTGGTGAGGTCTAAACCCCGACTGAAAGTCTTCAAAGTGGCTATTGTCCTGTAGGTGGGGGTAAAGCTGCTTAACTACAACTCTTTCTAGGATTTTAGAAATAAAGGGGATGTTTGATATTAGTTTATAGTTGGCCAGATTGCTAGGATCTAAACTGGGCTTTTTCAGAAGAGGTTTAACAACTGCATATTTAAAAGACTGTGGCACATAACCCGTTTCCAGAGAGGCATTTATTATTGTTGAGGTTTCTATGGATGCCTTCACTTCTACTGCTTCAGCCTGCTCTGGGCTGATAGTAGGAATAACTAGATTCAACTTATGTCTAATATTTGAGATTTTACTATCTAAAAATGTAAGAAAATCATCAGAGCTGAGAGAAAGAGGAACATGTGGTTCTACTGAGCTCTGACTGCGAGTTAATCTAGCAATAGTACTAAAAAGAAATCTAGGATTATTTCCATTCTCTGATATTAAGGTTGAATATTTCTGGCTTTTAGCTCTACGCAGAGCTGTTTTATAAAATATGTTTACAGGTATTCAGAGACTGCTCTCAACTGGAGCGGCGCCACTCTCTTTCCAATTTACAGGTTATTTTTATTTTTATTCACCTTTATTTAACCAGGATAAAAAAACTCATTGAGATTAAAAATCACCTTTGCAAGAGCGTCAATAACACACAATTACAAGCAATAACACACAATTCTCATTTACACTCACACTCAATCATAAAAAACATTCTTAAAGAAAGCATTTACAGTTTGAAAGCTTTGTCCCACGTTCATTTAAACGTTTTTTGAAAGAGCCCAGGGTTACGTGTTTACGAGAATGTGTTTCAGCGTTAAACCATGTTGCTACTCGGTTTTGTCTAACGAACTTAGGTTTCAGGGGGGCAACAACATCGAGTGTATCCTTAAGGGCTTGTAAGGCATCATTAACAAATTGGTCATTTATACTGGGACTGATGCTATGGGAGCTGGTCCCAGAGTATTTGCTCGGAATGTCACTAAGTACTGGTTGAACTGTGTTTAAGGTCAGACACAGAACGGTCAGTTAAGGTTCTTCTAGGCTGTTTCTTTTCACTGGGGCAGTACCATGTTCAAATATAAACTGGAAGGTAATCAGAAAGTGGTCAGAAATTATGGGGTTATAAGGAAGGACACTCAGCTGGCTGATCTCTATACCATGGGTTAAAACAGGGTGTGCTTATGACAGTGAGTGGGTTCATTTACATTTTGGGTGAAACCAACATGATCTAATAAAGCTGCAAAGGCATTTCATAAACAGTCACTGGGGTCATCAACATGAATATTAAAATTCCCTAATATTATAATTTGATCAGAATCTAAAATAGTAGTCGATAGGAAGTCTTCATTCAGTCTAACATAGTCATCTTGTAGGAGCCAAGTTTCTGTTAACCCTTGTGCTATCCTAGGAACTTTAACATTGGGAGTTGGGTCATCTAGACCCACAAGACAGTGCTCTGAACCTTTTTTCTTCAATGATTTGTGATCTTCACTGGTGTCCATGGATTACATGAAATCTTCTGCACCTTTATCCACCTTTGTTATGGTACGGAGAACACATCAATGTAAGGGTGGCCTCATAGGATAGCACAAGGGTTAAGGCTAGAAGACTAAGTTTGTTGTCATTAATTAACTCATTGACGAAGAGGGACTTAGAGGAAATGGATCGAATGTTAAATAAACCACATTTAATGACATCAAAATTCTGCTTGTGAGTACTGCTGTCTGTCACTTTAAGGTTTATGTGAGGCACTCCTTTCACTTTTCTTTCAGCACATAAGCTAAAGCTAGGAACTGCATGACTTACTCTGCATGGGTATTGCACCAGCACTAAGGGAGGCTCAGAGGAGAGTTTTACACTGCTGCTCTGTGCCCGAGTCTCGTCTCTGGGTTGTCAGGTTGACCAACTAAGGCTAGCAGAAATGTTTCTAGAAAGAAGAGCGGCAGAGTAGGATGGACGCCATCTCCCTGCATGAGACCAGGCTTACCCCAAACTGCGCTCCAATTCTCCACAAAACCAATGCCGTTTTCTGGGCACCATCTAGAAAGCCAGCTGTTAAGTGATGAAAAGCGGCTGTACATTTCATCACCGACTAAGTACGGCAGGGGACCAGAGAGAATTACAGTGTCTGACTTAGCCAGCTGCGTTTAACTTAAGAACGGGCCAAACTCAGACCAAGCTCAATATATATTGAAAAATTAAGTGCAACTGATATGTGATATTTAACCTTTTCATATAGTGTCTTCCAATGTTATATTCTTTTGTTACAGCCACGTTAGTTCCACACACAAGACAAACAGGTCTGTCTTTATATTTGTGAACAGATAATCTGCCTCCTACCTGTCTTGAAAGCTCCTGTTGTCCATCTTTCGTTTGGCTATTTTTGTGGAGGGTGCAATTAATTTGTCCGATGTGACTGGAGCATGGCTGTCAGTGACTTTCAACAGATAAAAGGAGCGCTTGCCAGTTTCGACTGCGCACCATCGTACTAGCAAAGCATTGTGGAATTTGTAGTACTAGCGGTACAGTATGTACGGCGGGCCAGCTCTAATGCACATTTGATATGATCTTGCAGGCCAAACCTTGGATAATTCACAAAAACCTAACGGTGATCATTGCAATAGTAAGAGATTTGTGGCTGATTCAGGGTAACACAGGGGTACGTGTAGATAGAGGCAGAATGAGGAAGGTTTCTGTCACACAAATAAATCAGATTAAGACGGGAGCTTCTAAAATACCATTACACAGCAGCAAACATATTTGAAACTGCTAGTGTTTCTGGAGTCCTATCGAACTGTAATTTTTGAACAATATGATCACAATATGTTTGATACATTTTACACAAAAAACTAACATTACATTGATGTTTTCTGTAGCTACACGAAAAGTGAACAAGTTGAAGTTTTATTAGTTTTTCTTTTGTCTTAATCAAAAATGAAGTCTTTGGAAACTTTAGCGAAAATGTTTTATTTCTTTTAGATGATTAAATTGTTCCAATCTAGTTTAATTGTGTCTGTTGGCCACTTCACCTTAATCCTCTTTCTTAAATGTTGTTATTACTTCTATTTAAGCTTAACTTTTAATTTTTCAAAAGTGACTGAAGTCTGAAAGCGAATTTATCCTTCAATCCAGACATTATTAGAAAAGTGTTTTAGTTAAAAGATGAATTGGACCAAACACTGGGATGTTTGACTGTTAATAAACACAAACATTGAAGGAGAACTAAACTGTTGACCTCTGATTTCATCTAGAAGATTTAAAAAACTTTTTGATGTGTGTTCGTTGTGGTTTCAAGATGTTTAACAAGGAAGACTCATTGTACGCTGAGACACTTTAACCTATTTCATGGGAGATGTAGAGCAAAAACTGACGCCGATGCCAGACAGACTCGCGTCTCTGAGCTTTATTATTTTAATCACTTTTTCCACGGTCTGATTCCGGATCCCGTGGAAAGCTACACCGCTAAAGACGAGCTTTAGCTGTAATTTTTGTTGGAACTGAGAGACTTTACGAGCTAAATCGGAACAAGGTAGGGAGGACTTTAACAACTTCTTATTGGTCAGACTGATGACGTATAATTACGGGTGCAAGAATGATTGGCAGAGACACTTGAAGGGACGGGACTTTTCTGAAAACACACCTGAAGCTGCGGCTAAATTGCAGTACCGTCTTTCTCATCAAAGTGTCTGTAATAGAATCAAATAAACAGAAAGAAAAAAGTCTTTCATGACCTTTCATATTCCTACTCATTGTTTTATCAAGGCCTGTTTGGATGAACACAGAGCTGATATCCTGGAGATGATAAATATTTTATATCAGTGAAAATAGGTAATTTCCCTCGGCACACCTGACCATCTCCCACAGCATCACTAGAGTGCCACAGTACACCAGTTGAAAAACACTGCCTTTACCCAATTGGTTTTGCAGAAGTTCTTCACCTGTCTGGTTATTATAGCTGACTATAAACTTGATCATATTGAGTCTTTGATCAATTATTTAACCATATGTCGCCTGCTGAATAATAAATATAATAAATACAATAATAAAGCAGGTGTTTGAAAGTTAAAATGAATAATCTGTCAGTCAAGTGGAAGAACCTTGAAGGAAAACTGTGCTACAAAAGAGTTGGTCGAAGTGAAAAGAACCACTATTCATTGTATAAAGTGCACCAATACTGAACTTCTAAGCTCTTAAAGGATATGTCATTTGATTGTCAATCCCAGAATGAACTGAAAGCACTTGGCTCTCCATTTATTTTTAGGTATAAGACCTTCGGCGGTCTATTTCTGCCGATTTCTGTGCTTGCTGACCACAGCTTTTCAGCTGAAGTTCAGTAATCAATCATCACCACTGGCACAAAGAGGTCAGTTCTCCATTTCCTATTGGGATGTGTCTCAGTGGGTAAGCCGGTAAGTCAGTCAGTCAGTCTGGGTTCTTCAAGTCATCAAGTCTTCATCAGGCTAATCAAAATGGTGGGAACAGGCAATGCAAAAGGGCAGAAAAAAACTTGCCCAAGTAAGACAACCAAAAGAGTAAAGAAGGAATAAGGAGAACTAATATTTATCAACCTCTTGAAAGAGTTTACAACAATTATTCATAAGAGGCAGAACAACCCGCCGAGAATTTAACCTTTTCATTTGTATTTATGACTTAAAAAAAAAAAAACACCTTTAAAAATGTCTTTCCACATTTAATAGGGGTTTTGCAAATGTGGCTCCCTGGAGGGAAATAATTAAACTTTTATAGAAAAAAAACAATTCAGACATTTAACTGCAGCATTTAATTACTCAGAATTCTGTCAAAGCAAAGTTTACATACAGTTTCCATTCTCCAAAAGCTGTTCCTAATAGCATTTTTTCCCCTCAGCATTCTAGGACGAACCTATTCCTTTATTACTCTTGAGAGATTAATTCTAACTGCTGAGGCAACTTTGATCGAACAGTCAAAAAGAAAAATTCCACATTTGGATTGAAACACCAGGAAGGATTTCTCATTCTGGTGGGCTTTGACAGGCAAATTTCCCAGACTTACTCTGTTCTCTGTCTCTATTACTAACAAGGCAAGTGTGTGTCTGTAATTTGCAGCAGTATTCCATCAGAACTGTCTTGTTATAGGCACCCAGTGAAGTATCACTATATTAGAACTGAGGGAAAGTACTGTCTGTAAACAGTGAAAAAATATAAATATATAGATATGGGTGGCCTGGATTTGTATTCATTCATTTAAAGCAATCCAGAAATCTCAGTTGGTAGGTTTTGACACATGGTAATTTTCAAATGTGATTTAAAAGTAACTGCTCAAGTTTTTTTTGTTTTGTTTTTATTGCTACAAAAAGTATATTTTTTTTACATGAACCTCTCATACATAATAAATGTCCCTTCAGGGACAGCTGCAAGTGCCCACTCAGCTGGCAGCTCAGAAAAACTGTGAAAACACTATGAATTGAAGGCTAAAACCTTTCACTTCTGTTTAAGAGCCTATATCATCCAAAATCCTTTTTTTAAAAGTGTAACATGTTGATTCCATAAGGAAACAACAACCCCAGAGTGGTATTCTAATCCAGTGTTTTCCAAACCCTGGTCCTTGAGGCACACTGTCCTGCATTTTTTCAATCCAACCTTATTCAAACACACCGGGCTGTCATGACTTTCATTGCCAGGCCTCTGCAAAGCCTGATGATGAGCTGAATCAGGTGTGCGTAAGCAGGGTAACATGCAGGAAAGTTTCCCCCGAGGACCAGGGTTGGGAAACACTGTTCCAGTCCATTCATACATTTTTGAAAATTCCTCTAAAAACCTATGCTTTGAACACCAGTCCCTCCCAAGTCTTATCTTTCATTATGATATAGATAAATGAGAACAGCCCCTTCCAGGTAGATCCTGCACTGCCAGCACTGCCCCCAGGCTAACACACACACTTTCTCCACAGAACTAGCAGTGATTGGCAACATCTCTTTCACTTTATATGCATAATATGCACATCTATCTAAGCAAAAGTTTGAATGTTTGTTTTTTGTGGGTGAAATGCAGACACGCTGTCGCGGCTGACTCAAGGTTGACTTTATGAATTGGTGGCACCCACAAAGAATGAAAAACGGTGGCATAGAGATTGAGTCGTCTTACATTCGGGTATGAAATTTAGCAACAAAAATAATATGTAATAAAAAATAATAATATATATTATATAATAATAAAATATTATACAATAAAGTAATATTGTTCTTTAATTGTGCTTTAATAATTATTGTCTTCTGTTACAATCAGTGCTGGGGGGGTTCTGTATAAAAGATGCATTGTCCCTGTAGCTATTTTTCTCCAAGTGTCGTTTCTCATCTTTGTATCAGGTGTATCAGGCTTGTATCAGGCTTTGGTCCCCCTCAACAGTGTTAAAATAAATAATAATAAAAAACAATTACTGACATTTTTTATAGCGTTGGGCTGAGAATTTGTCTAAAATATGACAAAGTTGTGATTCAGAATATCCCCCCCCCCCCTAAATTACTGATGGCAGAAGCTGGGATAGGCTCCAGCAACCCCATGACCCCAAAAGGTTAAGCTGATATAGAGATGGATGGATGGAAAAATGGTGACTAACATGGCTGATGCCAGTTTAATGTTTAAGCCAACAAGCTGGTAACTTAACTGCCTGATGGTGCCTCTCATGTCACTGGTTAGTCAGGAGCTGCTGGCTAACAAGATGGTTCTTAACTAGTTGATGACTTTCTGTTGGAATATTGGGCAACTGCTTGTCGTTCCACTTCTGTTTCTACCTGGATAAAAATCAAAATCAATGAACGGAAAAAACACAAGTAAAGGTTTTTACATACTCCTTGAAGAGAGACATGTAAGGAATAAAACAGACTTTATGAAATAAGTATGGGTTGATGACTTTGCTTTTTAGTTAGGATAATTTACTGCTGTGGTACAGGGGTAGAACAGTTCACCTCTGATCACAGTTTTGGTCCTTGAATTGCCTGCCCATGTGTTGAAGTGTTTTTTTGACAAGACACTAAACCCCACATTGCTTCTCGTGGTTATTGGTTGGAACCAGTGTAAGTCGGCTGAGCTGCCATCAGTGTGTGAATTGTCAAGGTAGCAAAGCACTAATTTCTATGTACCATTTAAAAATGTAATCATCCAACTACATTCAAACAACAAAAACAAGTGAACATAGAATCATTTAGAATATAAAAAATAAATATGTAATTCAGATGTCATGTAGTAAAGTAAGCAGTGCAGCCTGCCAACATGTCTTGCTTAAAACTACATTGTAGTTTTTTACCTACTTGTTTTCAAACTGCCTGATTTATCAATGAGGGAGAGGCTTTACCCACCAGGGGCAACTATGGGTTGACTTGTTCCATTTGAGGAACACAGTTAAGGGTCGCTAATTATTTTGCCACTACAGTCATCTACTGAGCTATTTTAAAAGAATTCCCAGTGGTCTTTGAATTAGGATTATGCCAGAAAACCTGTGTTTTATAGGCCATAGTTTCTGCTGTTCATTAGAAATTCATCTCTGAGTCGTTGGTTGGACTGTTAGTGCAGAGTATTTCCAGACATCCAACTGTTTTACATGCCATCTCCCTGGCTTTCAGCCCCCCACAACCCCGACCTAACAATGATTCAGCAAAAATGGCGAGTAACATTGTAGCTATCCAGCCGACAAAGACATGCATTAATCTATTTGTCTGCAATAAATGCATCAGAACGGAGTGGAGCAGGGAGTTTATGGCAACCTATTGTATTTGAAACGTCTCAACTACTATTGAACTCAGAATATCAATTTTAAGCTTATATACTTCATGTTCTCCACCATGAGAAACATGCATCAACACGCTAAACATACCAAAAACACAATTTCATTGGAGTGAATCTTTAAACTTTGGTTGTGACTGATCTAAAAGGGTATAGATTTTTTGACATTAAGTATGACATCACATTAAGCTTAAGTGTCACAATTTTAAAAAGCAAACCGCATTTGCCTTCAATCATAAATTGTTACAACCTGATCAAAAGTGGACAAACTTTCACCAAACTTTGTGTGTCTAAATCCACCCTTCTCAGAAAAACGATTAAATGCAAATGTCTTCTCCACTCATCAAAGCATCTGCTGTTGCTTTCACCTAAATAGTATATTGATAAAACAAATCGAAATGATGTGGAAATGTATGCACAAGGTGTACTTTCAAGTGATCAAAGTGAATATTTATCAAAGCACATTGTTGGTATTTTGCATGCTAAACACTTCTCCATCTGTAATGTGTTGAGAAACAGCGAGGTCACAGTCCATCGCAAGACCCCACTCAGGATGCTTTATTATTCAACTACAATCGCAGGTGTTGCCAAATCATCCATCTCACTTTGTGGTTTTTAGAAAAGAATCATTCTCTGCATTTCTCTGTCAATTGCTCTGAATGGGTTTTCTCCTATCTGACAGGTGTTCGATTAATTTAGCATACATCAGTTTGGCATCACTTATCCACAAACTGACAAAGCACAAGTGGTGATCTTGCAAAACAGATGTGTCTCACCTCATGGTCAACGCAAGGTCCAATGTTTGAAAAGTTAAAGTTTTTGGCTAATTTTTTCTAACTTTAAGAGTGAATTTGTGTTCATAGTTGAACCTGTGAATTGTAACCTTAATGGAAACCTCAAAAGCTCCAGTATGAAGGAGAATTTACTGCTTCCAGAGTGTGTAGAGGAGGGCACAGAGCATCAAGAGTAAGTCATGAACAATGTAAGATGTGAAAATGTGCCTTGAAAGTAAACAAAAGTAGCTAGTGATAAAAAAGACAGGAATAACATGAAAAACCATTATAATTAAAATCATCCTTGAAACGGAATTAATATGATGTAAATTTAAATTGGATAAAAATATGCAGGTTTTTGTTTGTTGGTCTAAACTTGAAAACTTGAAAAATGCAAAAATTCAGACCAAGCATATCCCTGATACTGTAGCCAATAAAGCACCTACAAAGAGATTCTGCTGCATTGAACTTCCTCTGAATTTCTAACAAAGCAGTACAAGCAAAAACTAAATTTAATATTTCCCCAAATGCATTATTTCATTTAGCATAATGACACAAACTGTGCAATCATAGAGTAAAAATTGAAAGTTGTTCAGTGTTTTGATTTTCATTTTTTTTTACAAAGCCAAATAGAAAACTGAGCTTAACCCTTGTGCTATCTTAGATGACCCCACCCTTACATTGACGTGTTCTCCCTACCATGACACAGGTGGATAAAGGTGGAAAGATTCCATGTAATCCATGGACACCAGTGAAGATCACAAATCATTGAAGAAAAAAGGTTCAGCGCACTGTCTAATGGGTCTAGATGACCCAACTCCCAATGTTAAAGTGCCTAGGATAGCACAAGCATTACTTAAATAAATGCATAAGCATACTAACACTCCCGTGTGTTACCCTCTGCCCTTTGTCAATCAATCTACCTCTGTCTTTGTTGGTCAAATTCTTTTTCCACCTCCACGGTGGCTCTTGCTTGACTCCCATCCGCATTCTCGCCACAGTTTTTTTGGCTTTTGTCTCTTGAATCTATTGTTCCCATGCTATCTGCAACCACCACTAAGATGCTGTTATTTCTCCCTTCATACTGTGCTTTTTTTTAGATTTATTTGATTAATTAATGTATGTTCTGTTTTTATTTTGACCAAAGTTAGCAAGAATGTATTTTAATGGGATGTTCTTCATGTAGCTCAGTAGTGCAATGGGTTATACACAATTAACAGTTTAAACACACTCACGTACTTGAGCCTGTTACCAATTTTATTTCTAATAATTCAAATGTTTCTTCAAAAATCAAGAACAGTAATGTTATTTTTCCTTTTTCACTGATTCTAAAAGTTGTCTGATGGCTTAATTAAATAAACTAATCAATCTATAAATAACTTTTGTTTTTTTCCTTATGGAAAAGGTTTGAGTTGCATTCTTAGAAAATACAACTTTGCGTAATATGCAGTCATTTTTGCTATAAAATTTTGTATTTTTATGATATAACTAACCATTTCTTCTTTATTACTCATTTTCTAAAGGAAAATTATGTATGTGGTTAATATTCTTTAAAAAATCGTTTTAACATGGCATTTGAGTTTTGGTAACAGGAGAGGGGAAAAAAATCAATGAAAATAAATGCTGTCAAGTTGCAAACAATTAAAGAAAGTAGCCTCAGATTGAACAGTTGAAACGTGGCCATTTCTTTGGTTTACCTGATTTCTTTTTACACCTGCTTGGTCCACTCACAACAATAAGAAAATGTGTATTTTAATAAGTTCTTTATTGAAATGGATCACAAAAAATAAAGTTTATTTTTCAGATTTAAAAAACAGCAAATATCACTGTTGGCACTTTCATGATCAGTCGTGCTCTGCATCATCTCGCATGACAAAGTAACTTTTAACTTTTGCGATAATCCAGTGAGATTTATGATTTTGATTATTGCAGGTTTGTCATCCAATAACTCAGTGAAAAATTCTAGCAATTGTGTCAAATATTAAATTTCGGAAAGATAAAATGCATTTTATGGTCATGTTAGTTAATCCAGTTCATCATGGTTATTATGATATAATCAAATGACAATAGACAGTACTCTTAAATTTTGTCATAAAAACAAAAATAACTGTTTGCATTTAGTATTTTAAAATCATTGAAGCTGAAATTTTACAGACACATTTCATGAGAAAAAATGGATTTTTCAAAAGCACAATCCTATTCTTCATTTGCATTCAAGAGACTCATACTCAGAACAGAAGACAATAAGTCACTTGTGAAAATAAGTTGTGATTTAATAATGGTCTAGTTTATAAACCTAAATGAGCAAACAAATACATCTGAGTGGAAGCCACATAAAGCAATCAGAAGGACAGGATGTTACTTCGGGTGGTTGGGGCAGTACCCAGGCGCAGAGAGGATGAGGCATTGGTTCAAGGTGGATAGGGGCTTTAATATTAACAAAGATTACAAACCAAAAAAACACTGCATAAGCAGGCTAGAAAACTCTAAAAGTTACCTAAAACACTCGAAACAGGGGAACAGCCGAAATATAATTTATGGACCAGCCCAGGAGGAAGGGAATGACAAGACTTAAATACATACAGACAAACGAGACACAGGTGAACACAATAAGGAAGGATGCGGACCAAAGTAAAACTCAAAACTACAACAAAACAGGAAACCCTACAAAATAAAACAGGAAGTAACACAACCTATCCAAAACCAACAAAGAACCAAAGACAAAAGGAAAGAAACTGACACCGTATATATATATATATATATATATATATATATATATATATATAATATATATATATATATATATATATATATATATACATATATATATATGTATATATACATATATATATATATACATATATATATATATATATACATATATATATATATATATATATATATATATATATATATATATATAATATATATATATATATATATATATATATATATATATATATATATATATATATATATATCATTTAAAAAAACATACAGAGGGTAGGAGGGGTTGTTCCGGATGCTGGATAGCGTGCTCAGCATCCTCCTCTCACCTACAGAGCCTACTGAGTCCAGGGGACAGCCCAGGACAGAGCCCACTCTCTTCACCAGCTTGTCCAGTTTCTTTTTGCCCCTATCGTTAATTCCTCCACACCAGCAGACCACAGCATAGTTGCTGAAGCAATGACAGTTTCATATAAGGTCTTGAATTGTGGCCTACACACACCAAAGGACCTCAGTCTCCTCAGGAGGTGGAGGCGACTCTGACCCTTCCTATGCAGGACTTTTGTGTTGTCTGACCAGTCCAGTTTATTGTTGATGTGCACACCCAGATACTTGTACACATTCACCCTCTCAATGTCCAGTCCCTGAATGACCACTGGAGGAGACTGAGGAGCCTTTCTGCTGAAGTCCACCACCATCTCCTTTGTTTAGGTGGCATTGATGTGAATATGATTGAGTTCACACCTGTCCACAAAGTCCTAGATCACCTTCTTATATTCCAGATCATTTCCCTAAGACACTCGTCCAACGATGGCGGTGTCATCGGAACTTCTGCACATAGCAGCTGTTTGAGTCAAAGTGGAAGTCGGATGTGTAGAGTGTAAAAAGAAAAGGAGAGAGCATTGTCCCTTGTGGAGCCCCCGTGCTGCAGACCACCTGAGCAGACCCGCAGTCTTGGAGCTTCACATACTATGGTCTGTTGGTGAGGTAGTCAATAATCCATACGATCAGCTGGTTTTCAACCCCAGCTCCTTCCAGCTTTCCGCAGAGCAGTGATGGTTGAATGGGGTTGAAAGCGCTGGAGAAGTCTAAAAACATGACTCTCACAGTACTTCCAGGTTCCTCCAGGTATAGCAGAGTTCTGTGCATCAAGAACTCCGCTCCAATGCCCGGTTGGCACGCAAACTGCAGAGGGTCAAGCGCTGGGCTCACTAGGGGCTTGGGGTGATTCAGGATCAGCCTCTCTAGGGTCTTCAGTGGGTGAGACTTTAAAGCCCTCCTGTAGGTCTGAAGTTGTTGGGCTCCCTTGCCTGTGCGGTCTTTTGTACTGGGACCACACATGAGATTTTCCACCGCACAGGGACCCTCCTCGTGTTGAGGCTCAGGTTGAACATGTACGCTACGACCAGGCAGAGCTGATCTGCGCAGTCCCTGAGCAGTCTGGAGCAGATGCAAAACAGCAGGTCAGAGAGGAGGCTATGCCACACTCCCACCCTGAGCTTGTGTACACAACCCCAAGCACCACAGATACAGTGAGAGAGGCAGCAACTGACCTGAAAGAAAAGATCATGTCTAGAATGAACAAAAGGCAACTCTGACACCAGCTACAACAGTTGCCATTGGAGATGTGCCACCTAAAAGTCTCCTGGAAACATAAATGAAGCATTGAGGGCAATTCCTGCCACAACAAACACAGAACCCAATGAACTGGTTTACACTTCAGCAGCAGTGATCCTTGAGATGCTTGGCATTAAGAGCAACCATTGGAGATAACAATACCCATCATGGAAGGAACAGTTAGAGGCCAAAATCAAGGCAACTCGGAGGGATGTGAGTAAACTGACAGAGGCTCAAAGAGGTACAATGAGAAAGCGAGTACCTAAGACAGGGGTCTCAAACTCAATTTGCCTTGGGGCCACTGAAGGCAGGGTCTAGCTGAGGGAGGGCCGTAACTTCAAAGCACACACGCAACTAGTGAGTGTCTGAGAGCCAATAAATTTGTATGGAACATGTACCATTAACTTTACTCTATTAGTAACCATTTTCTGCACAAAATTTACTTATAAAACTCTCATTCAATAAAATATGTAAATAAAAAAATCAATAAGTAAATAAATCAGTAATAGATTTCTGTTTATTTATTCTTCTATATCTACTGTTTTCTCATTTAAATATCCTTATAAACACAGTTCAGTTAACACTGTTGAATTCTAACGATTAAACGCTAAAGAAGACTGAAATTCTACAGTTCTGTAAATCCATCAATGGGTTCTTCTGAACACGGCTTCTCTTGTCTTCTTACTGCTGGACACTTAGCAGCACTTCCTCCCAAACAGCTGAGACCCTCAGTGTGATTAAAGATGATTGTCAGTAAATCTGGACTAGACTTATTGAAATTTAAGGTAGAGAAGTCAGAGAGGATGTGCTCCGAATTCTGAGTCCATGTTGAATTTTCTTTTTTAGTTTACTCTTTAAACCACAAATCAGTAAAGGAGAAACAAAATTCAGTAACCATTTTTGGATTTTCCCTGGTCACAAGTTATTTTAGAGCAGCTGGTCAGCCACTCATGTTTTTATAAAAAACGGATGGAAATTCATGTTGGTGACACTAAATATGTGCAGCCAAGATGTACAATAAGCGTGTTTGAGATCACCCAGGTGGACGAAACACGGGAACAGATCATCTGGTGTGTGACGGAGGTTTTTGCTTTTCCTCCAACATCACCTGTCAATCATCACAAAAAGGGGCGGGAGCAGCAAGGCCCCAACCTGAGCGTACGCAGCTGAAAATGTAATACTGTACTGACTGCAAGCCGCCAATTGACTACAATTGACTACAAAACAATGCATTGTGGGAAGTGTGTCCTGACAGTTTTTGTAGTTGAGTGATCAATTAAAATCATTTAAAATACCTATTGATTAAAAAAAGGCTGCATACATTACAAAACATTCAAATCAATACAAAAGACATAATAACACAGATCATACTAAGGGGGAGAGGCATATTAAAACTAAATTGAATGTTAAGGACAACTCCAAGTCTCACTGCAGCTTTGCCTTCACCCTCCCCCCACCCCCACCCCCCGCGCCTGGTCTCCCCAACACACAGGCGCGGCGCTGGTTCATCTCAAATACGTCTACCGTTGCATTGTCACACGTCACACGTATTTTCAGTGTGTCTAAGACTAAATCGTGTTGTTTTCTCGCACATGTTTAATTTTAGAGCCCCGTTAGGTGTCACGCATGTACGTGTGGGACATTTTTCTGCGCAGCAACCCGACTCTCCTGTGGAAGCAAAGACACCCGTTTGGTCGGAATTGAACACCGCCACGCGCCTAACCGTAACCATAACCCTCCTCTGGGCCAATGCACCCAGAAACAAGTTCAGCAACCGCTGCATGGATTTGGAAAATTACGAGCAAATAAATACGTTCTAAAAAGGAAAGTAAGGAACTCCTTAATGTGGTCCGGGGAGGGGGCTGTCAGGTTTCTTGTCTTAAATGTTTTCGTGCTTTCAAGCCTGGTAAATGTCCCTCCCCAAGAGTCATTTACCCCACTGTGATTGCTTGGGTTGTCAGCTCTGCGAACACTGAATAGGTGTCATTCACACAGACCGGCGGGCCGCATTAACTTTAAACTTTCATATTGAGGCGGGGGCCACAAAATATCATCTTGGGGGCCGCAAATATATATATAGATATACCAAGATGATGCTCTGTCTCCACTGCTGTTCTGTATAGGTCTTAACCCCCTCAGTCAAATAACAACAATACTGGCTATGGATACTGACTCAGAAATGGGGCCAACATCAGTCACCTCCTCGACATGGATGACATCAAGCTACAAGCTAAGAGAGAGACTGACATTGACTCCCTGATCCATACCACCATGATCTACAGTACCGACACTGGGATGTAATTCGGGCTCGAGAAATGTAGCCAGATGGTGACAAAGAGAGGCAAGGTAGTTCACACAGGAGGGGTCTCACTCCCAGAAGGAACAATGGCAGACATTGAGGACAGTTACAAGTACCTTGGAATTCCACAGGCAAATGGCAACCTGGAACAGGCAACAAGGAAAGCTGCAACAGCTAAATACCTCCAGTGAGTAAGGCAAGTCCTGAGAAGCCAGCTCAATGGCAAGAACAAGACACAGGCAATAAACAGCTACGCACTGCCAGTTATCAGATACCCAGCAGGAATAATAAGATGTCCAAAGCTTGCGAAAGCTCCTCACATGAAACATCCAAGATGCATGAACACATCAAGCTACAGTGTACTCAGTGAATGTGTCAGGCAATGAGAGCAAAGGATGTGGTGCTGGAGGACAGATCCTCATGGGAGGATAAACCCCTGCATGGGACCATAACTGAAGTGGCTGATATCAAGAAGTCCTACCAATGGCTACAAAGGCTGGCCTACAGGACAGCACTGAAGCACTCATCCGGGCAGCTCAGGAACAAGCCCTGAGCACCAGAGCGATAGAGCAGAGTTGGGCACTGAGGGCCGCATTCTTGCATGTTTTCCAACATACCCTGCTCTGGCATGTTCTGATTGGCTGAACACACCTAAACCAGGTAATCAGCCATAATTAGGGCAAGCCTATTGGCTGGACACACCTGAACCAGGTTATCAGCCATGAGAACCACAAGACAAGACATCTGGAAATCATGCAGACACCCCGGCTCTTGAGGCCTGGAATTGCCTACCCCTTAGATAGAGGCTCAGATCTACCACACCAGACAAGACACAAGGTGTAGGCTGTGTAAACAGGCGCCTGAAACAATCCAGCACAAAACTGCAGGGTGTAAGATGCTGACAGGTAAGGCATACATAAAGTGCCACATCAAGTGGCTGGAATAATATGTAGGAACATGTGTGCAGAATATAGATTGGAAACCCCAAGGTCACAATGGGAAACATGATCAATGGATTGGTTCAAGAATGTAGCATCTCCATTCAACCTTTTTCCACTTGTAAGGAACCAATACTGTGCGTCCATTAAATGTTAAGGAAAGAAAAGCAAACAATTTGAGAAACCACTACAGCACATTGCTCTTTTTCTTCTTTCATTTTTATACCCAAATGCACCAAGTCACTACATGTATACATACACAGAAAATATTGAAATGTGTTTGATAGAGAAAACTATTAAACATTGTCTCTAGATAAGTTACAACACTTGGACAATAGACATTTCAAATCTTTTCTTAACATATTTTGTAATACATTCAAAGAGTCCAAGTGGTTTTTAACTGGGCTGTTGTTCTAATTTTTGCTGTTAAAAATATGAAAAATCCACAACCCCTAATTTGTTTGACAACAGCATGACAGCTAAAAGTTAAATTAAAAGGAGCTGATATTTAATGTGGTTAAATAAAAACAAAAACAACAGCAATTTTTAACAAACAGCCTGTCATGGTGCCTCTGCCAGCTACTCTCCCCCTCCCTCGCCTGCTCTGTTTTTGGACGCGACCAGCTGCCACCACTTACCTCATCATCGCCATTGCCCTGTGAAGGAGCATCTGGATCTTCATTAGACGCCAGTTCATTGTTCCTCCCACGGAAGAATCATCTCTGGAACTCACCTGGTCGCAGCCCTCTGGCTTCACGCTGTCTCACCTCCGGAATCCTGCTGCCGCTCTCCTCCAGCCAGCCGCCGTGCCTCCTCTGGAAAAAGCCATTACTCACCTTTCTATATAAAATCTACTAAACATACCCTGTTGTCCGAGTCTCCTGGGTTCCAGCATTTGGGTCACTCTGAACTCTAGTCAGATCATGACAACACGAACTGGCTACACCACGCCACATCCATGTCCAGCAAGCTCAAATCTTCACTAAACTTGATCTCCATAATGCTTATCACCTTGGGCGTGTTTGTGAGGGGGATGAATGGAAGACCGCATTCAACACCCCGCTAGGCCATTATGAATATCTGGTTATGCCGTTCGGACTCACAAACGCCCCCGCAGCAGTGTTCCAACGTCTTGTTAATGATGTCCTGCGGGACTTCCTAAACAGATTTGTCTTCGTTTATTTGGACGACATTCTCATCTACTCCGCCGATTCCACCCAACATGAACACCATGTCCGCCTAATCCTTGAAAGATTATTAGTACACCAGTTATACGTCAAAGCCGAAAAATGTGATTTTCACGTATCCATCGTCCCCTTTTTGGGGTACATTATTGAAGCTGGCAACATCCGTCCGGACCCTGCTAAGATTGAGGCCGTCGCTCAGTGGGAAGTTCCCCAGACTCGGAAAAAACTCCAACAGTTCTTAGGTTTCGCAAACTTCCACCGCCGCTTCATCCGGAATTACAGCAGTATTGCAGCATCTCTCAGTCAACTTACATCCATCAATAAAGCCTACTCTTGGAACCCTGCTGCCAACTCTGCATTCAAGAAACTTAAATCCCTTTTTTCGTTTCAGCTCCCATCCTCATTCAATCTGACGTCTCTAAACAATTTATCGTAGAGGTGGACGCCTCGGATTCTGGAGTGGTGGCATTTTTGTCTCAACGTGAGGACGGCACTGGACAACTCAAACCATGCACCTTTTTATTCCCGCAAATTAAGTCCGGCGGAGCAAAATTACGATGAGGGCAACCATGGGTTACTAGCAGTCAAATTAGCCCTGGAAGAATGGCGCCACTGGCTGGAGGGAGCGGAACAACCATTCATAGTATGGACAGATCATAAGAACCTCGCCTGTCTCAGCAGCGCAAAACGCTTAAACTCCTGCCAGGCCCGGTGGTGTTTGTTTTTTGACCGTTTTCATTTTGCTATCACTTACCGTCCAGGCAGCCGTAATATCAAGCCCGACGCCTTGTCCGGCAAATATTCCACCACTGATTCCACCTCTGATTCATCCATTCTGCCTACATCATGTTTTATTGGCAACCTCACCTGGGAGATCGAGAGCAAAGTCCAGCAAGCTCAAGGTGAGATCCCTGCCGGCACCTCTAGTCCTTCTGGCACTCTCTATGTCCCTGATTCCCTCAGATCTGAAGTCATAGCCTGGGGACACATGTCCCGCATCGCCTGCCACGGGGGGGTTTGACGGACCATCCGCCTCCTCAAACTACGTTTTTTCTGGCCCGCCATGGAAACTGTCGATGCCCGCATCCATCACATCTTCCGCCATCATGGGATACCCAGTGACATTGTGTCCGATCGGGGAGCACAATTTACATCACAAGTGTGGAAGGCCTTCTGCTCCGCCCTCGGAGCTATGGTCAGCCTGACTTCCGGGTACCACCCTCAGGCTAATAGGCAGGCAGAACGGGTAAACCAAGAACTGGGGGCGGCTCTCAGGTGTCTGGCGGCCCAGAATCAAGCTGACTGGTCTAAATACTTGGTGTGGGTTGAGTATGCCCACAATTCCCATTCTTCTACAGCTTCTACTGGCGTATTTCCCTTTGAGGCTTCCCTGGGTTACTCGCCCCCTTTGTGTCCTTCCCAGGAATTGGATCTGGCAGTGCCCTCGGTTCAGCTCCACCTCCAACAGTGTTGGACATCTGGCTGCAGACCAGGGCGGCTTCACCAAGGAGAGCAACTGCCAGATAGCCAACCGCCACAGGGTGGTGAGTCCCAGTTATCAGCCTGGCCAGAAGGTTTGGTTGTCTGCTTGTAACATTCCTCTCCAGGCCTCGTCCCGTAAACTGGCTCCCAAGTTTATTGGACCCTACACCATAGATCAGGTCATCAATCCCGCTTGTGTCAGGCTACGTCTTCCTGCAGCCCTCAAGGCGCATCCCACGTTCCACGTTTCCCAGGTCAAGCCAGTCCACTTCCCCGCCTCTTGCCCATACCATCGACGGCGCCCATGCTACCACTTACCTCATCATCGCCGTTGCCCTCTTAAGGAGCATCTGGATCTTCATTCGACGCCAGTTCGTTGTTCCTCCCACGGAAGACTCATCTCTGGAACTCACCTGGTCGCAGTCCTCTGGCTTCACGCTGTCTCACCTCCGGAATCCTGCTACCGCTCTCCACCAGCCAGCCGCCGTGCCTCCTCTGGAAAAAGCCATTACTCACCTTTCTATATAAAATAATAATAATAATAATAATGGATTAGATTTATCTGCGCTTTTTTCCAGACGCTCAAAGCGCTTACAGTGTGTCCATTATTCATTCACACCTCATTCATACTTGGTGATGGTAAGCTATGGCTGTAGCCACAGCTGCCCTGGGGCAGACTGACAGAGGTGTGGTTGCATGTTCGCGCCTACGGCCCCTCTGACCATCACCAGGATCATTCATGCAATTCATGTAAGGCCGTTCTTAGATGCAAAAATAATATCTAAATCAGCATTATTAAAAAGATTAAGACATGAAAATCTAAACAAATTATCAAAAGAACTTGAAGATCTAGAGGGGAAAAATAAAAACAAAATAGGTGTAGATACTTACTACTAATAAAATTAAGGCCATAAGAAACCAAATCAATGACTTACCTACAACAGATGTACAAAAGAAAATGTTTCTTAAGCTAATACACCAGGAGATAGGACACAAGTCAACAAAGCTACTTGCGTATAAACTGTAAAACAGAAAGCAGAAAAATATATATATATATATATATAATTAGAGATCCAATCTCCAAGCATTTTAAGTATAAGCGTCAGGAATTAAAACACAGTTTTGAGGCATTTTACCAAGCTCAAAAGTAACAGAAGCACAAAATTAGATTTGTCAGCGGATATAACTAGTGAAAAATTAAAAAGGGCAATCTAAGCACTTTAATACCTAAAATGAACAAGCAGTTGTAGGGGTTGGATGCACAGGAAGCCTTTGACACAGTCAAGTGAGGTTTCCTAGGAGACATGCTGTCAGTCTTTAATTTTAGTGATACATTTGTCAGAATTATAGACACCCTATTTCAGTATTCCACTTCTGGTATTAAAATTAATGGGACACTGTCAAACTTTTTCAAAATAGAGAGAGGATTCAGACAGGGCTGTCTAATTTTTCTGTTGCTGTTTGCAATATTTATTGAGCCGCCTAGTCAGTGGGTAAGATTAAACATAAAGATGAGGGGAATTGAAATTTACCAAATAGAACATAAAGCAGTCATGTTCTGCGAACATATTCGCGATGATGTTCTCTGGAACTTGAGTGAACCCAACAGCTCACTTCCAGAACTCTATCAGGTATTAACAAAATATGGAGTTTACTCAGGCTAGAAAATCAACTCCAGTAAACCTTAAGATCTATCATTTAGACAGGTACCAATTTAAATCATTGATATAAATTGAAAAGCCTCAGAAATAAAATACTTGGTGATTAAAATTTTTAATATCCTGATTTATTTGCTATTGAAATGTATACCTCTCTGATCAAAATCCTCCAGACATAACCAGATGGAACCTGATGCCCTTCTTGGGTCTTGTGCAGACAGTAGAGGCAGTCAAGATGAATGTTTAACCAAAACTTTTATATCTGATCCAATCAATACCATCTGACAAAACAGTGAATATCTGCCAAGAGATTAAAAAAATCTGTCTCAGGATTCATTTGGCAAGGTAAAAAGCCAAGAGTTAGGTACAAGACACACAATTGGCAAAATATCAAGAAGGCTCTCATTACCCAATTTTCAAAAACATTTTCAGGCAGCACAGACAAGTCCTCTCTTATCTGTTGCTACATACTTGGCAAGGAGGAAGGAGGTTGAATGTTCAATGTGGGGTGAAGTCCCCAATATTCACAAAAAACATTTAAATTAAGCAAACCTAGGACAAGAACAACATTAAATAACTGGTGTAATTTGGTTAGGGTATATAAGGATCCGTGCTTGTGTATAACTTGGATTGCCCATGACCCTGAATTTATTCCTAACGTAATGGATAGAAAATTTAAACAATAGTCAAGTATTAGTCTTATAATTTATGATAACTTTTTTGACAGTAGAGGAAATTTTAAACGTTTCTAAGATCTGAAAAATATATATTACAGAAAATAAAGACTTTCACAGATTCCTTCAAGTGAGACACTGTTTAGAGGAGATACATAAAACAGACCAAATTCCCACATGAGATGTTAGAACTTCTCCTAAAGGCATACAAAGCTGAACCAAGATCAAAAACTCTTTCTAAATTGTTATTTAAAGTAAAATGGGAGAAAGAAGGGGGGTTGACGTTGCAATTGAAAGAGTGGGAGGAAATAAAAAAAACAACAATGTGAAATGTACAACATTCATCAATTGGAGAGAATTTGCATGGAAAACTATGATTCATTTTTTAAGGGTGCCTTCTCAGAATGTCTTCACAGAAAGGGACACTGTAGGAGAAAATGGCACTAAAGTGAAGAAGTCAGCAATCTCATTATGTCATTCTCTTAGAGGTTCAGAACCTTAGACATGGTTGCAACATGTTCCCTTAATTTGGTAGAAGAAAAGTACCTCTGAGGGTTTCATTCCACAGCCTAGTGAATGACATCTGACTCTGAAATAAGTGACTGCATCTGGTCGTCTAAAAAATAAAATGATTGTCATCCGGCACCCCACACTTTAACCAGGTTTTAACGAGTACTTCCATTGATGTCATTACTTAAGGTGTGAGGAGGATGGGTACTTTTTCCCTGATACAATCTGCTGAAAATTGTTACAGAGCTCCTATTCAATACCTGTTATAACAAGCTCCAAATCAAGGTGACTTTGTGAAGTATTTTGTAGTGTAAAGCTATCGACGTACATTTTGGAAACCACTCCTCTTCTTTGGTTGAAAATGGTCACCTCACAAAATCTGCCCAGTCCTTTTTACTTGCTTAAATTTCCAGGATTGTCTGGCACTCCTTCCTTTGCAGGGCATTAAACTATTGTTTAACATCTTCTGCAAAGAGGAGTAGAAGAGGAGCATTCCATTTTGCCCCATTTATATTCCTGGGGACTTGTGAAGACACAATTTCACTCCATTTTGTCTCACAGATTTGCTTAAACATTTGGACACTGTTAACGTTTTTCATGGCTTCATACTCTAATAGATTTGCCATTTTCTTCAACTTGTGCTTTAAGTTTAGTGCCATTTTAGTGCTGAAGATGGTGCTTTGAAAGTGGTTTCCTGATTAAAGCCTGCTGCCATGTAAACTGCCTCAATGACACAAGGAGAATTAGCTGGTAAAAAGAAGCCTGACACCATCTTCAGCTGCCAGATCTCTTTGCCTGTAGAACAAGGCTGCCACAAATTTGACTAATATATTCATGTTTTGTGACATTATATCCATGTTTACCATCGAGATGTTCCTCTAACTCAGAGGTTCTTAACCTTTTTGACACCAGGGCCCATTTTTTCCCAGATCAAAGTGATTCGAGGACCATTCAAATATTAACATGTTCATTTAAATTAATCTGTCTTGTTTAATATGTATTCAATAATTAAATCAAGTCTTTTTATGGTTTATCGAATTAAAACCTTGTGGGGGAAAAATATGATACGATGTGATCATCTCAAAGACTTTTAATTTCACACTGAACAGGGATGTCATGCTTAACACAAATTAGAATTTCGAAAATATTTATACAGCATTTTGATAGATACAATTTTGTGGTAATAAAACAAGCACATTTAAAATAAAAGGTTCAAATTAAATAAACCCTAAATGACATTTAAATAAACTGCAAATTAAAATATTAGCCTATAACCTGCTGATGAACTTGACAGTTTAAAAGTCTTAGATTGGAGAGTAACTAGTACAAATGTTGAGACAAATCAACAGCAACAGTCACAACAGCCTTTTTTTTATCATGCTACAAATCTCATTTCATGAGACACTTAGTTCTGTCTCTTAGACATGATCAAATCCAATCTGGGTGGGGTGGGGGAAAGGTTTACTCTTAGGGTAGCCTCCAGTGATGCACTGAGTCTACTGCGAGCTTTGTTCTTAGTTGTGGCCACAGTTGAGAATCCTGATTCACACAAGGAAGAAGGATTTTAATACCCCTCAGTGGTACTTGTTGATACTCCTTTGAGACAACAATCCAGAAGGAGTCTATAGGTCCAGTTTGCCACACTGCCCTTTTAAAGTGCTGTCAATGGAAACTACCAGAAGCTGTGATTCCAGATGTGAGGGCAAAGCAACATCATTTTCAGTGGGATCAACTGGAAATGGATCCACAACCCACATGTGTCCCTCCATGGGATCCTCAGGAAAGTATTTATTAAATTTCTCTGCCAGTTGTGAGAGATGCTGAGTGTCTGAATGACTGATCTTCACTTGAGGTGAGTTTCCAAAATGTCAGACAAAAGTGGAAACATGTCCAGTCTTCTCTTCCTGGGCCCTCTTAGTCCACAAAGCAAGTTTTCTCTTGAAAGCTTGAACTTTGTTGTTATTTCTCCCCTGAAGTGAGATGCTCAGCTGGTTCAGCAGTGAAAACATGTCAGAGAGGAAGGCAAGTTTAGCTATGAAGGTGGTGTTGGTGTAATAATGTGCAAGAGGAGATTTCTTATTAGTAAGAAAAGAGAAAACCTTATTCCTAACCTTAAAGATATTTGTGAGAACAAGCCCTCTTGAGAGCCATCTCACCTCACTATGCAGCTGGACATGATCTGCTTCCATGACCTCACAAAGTTTAGCAAAATATCAGGAGTTCACAGCATTATTTTTAAAGAAGTTGATAGTTTTCACACTTACATCCATCACCTCGTGGACATTTGTTTCGCTGCAAGGTTTTCACAGTGGAGAAACAAAGCCTGCCAGTCATTGACGCTCTGCCATCACTGCACACTCCAACACAGTTCTGCCAGTCAAGGCCCTTCTTAGTGAAGTAGTTATCCGTGCAGCATAAAAATTCTTGCGCTGTAGTTCGAATTGGTAGTTCTCCACAATGCTGTCTTGCAAAGAGACATACTGTTTTGTGGAGCAGTGCAGCGTTTATGACATCAGTTGACTCGTCCAGCTGCCAGTCAGTGATACGATAGACCTTTTCTGCATCTGAAGCCCATTATCCTATTCACAATAAGACTTTATAAACTTTATAAATCAGGGTTGTGTTAGCGTTTAAATTTAGCCTTTGAAGAGGGACTCACACCTTGTTTTTTTTAATTTTTTCGTTTTTAAAACTTGTCCATGTCTTCTGCAACTGACTTCTTATTTGCCTGTGTTGCAGTTGTGAGATGGTTGAATGCAGCCAAATGAATCCATCAAACTTAAAATCAGGATCTCCAGTTTATTCTATAAAAAGTAGCATCACAGCTTAATTACCAGACAGGTAATTAAATTACCAGGCAACAACACTCTCACACTCTCAAATAAAGAATATTTGGCAAGTTTAACACAGCAAAAAATAACATTGTGCTAATCAGTCTGCGGTAAGACTTGTGGACAAGTTAATATTATGTTTGGGTAGGTTACTTTTTCATCAAGTTTGGACAGGAATAGACTGTTTAACTATGGATCAGCACAGGAGGAACGGAAAGACATACAGAACAGATGAGACACAAGTGGAAACAATGGGGGCAGATGGGGACCAAAAGTAAAACTCTAAAACACGACACAACACAGGAATCTTTCAAAGTAAAACAGGAAATGAACTCAAAACCAGACAGAACAAAAAGAGAACCGAAACCCAAAAGCAAGGAAACTAAAACCATTATAGTTTTAAAAAGTAATGTTAATGTTATTAACAGAGAGGACATTTTAGTGTGTCTTGCCATCAATCTGATCTTCTAGCGTTTGCCCGGGAAACTGCAGCAGCGCGTGATGTGGTGCGTCAGAAATTCGAGGTGTGTGCCCCTCGCTACAACGGCTTGATAGCAACTAAGACGTCAAACGTTTAACAGCAGCCAGACTGGCGTTAAAAAGCCTTGTAAAAAAAAGTGGGCAATATTCGGGCAATATTTGAGAATGTTCACTTGTACAGTGCGAGACTGTTTAGTGCCCTGAATTTAAAAAGCAATTCGGACCTCATGCTCACTACTTTTTTTTTTAACAGCGAATATGTTGTCATTGATTTCATAAAGTTAAAATCTAATATGAGCGTTTTGCGACAATCATTAATGAATTCACTGAGTTCTGAAGATGAAAACGTTGATGTATCAAAAAAATACATTTAAATAAAATGTTTTCATACAAATTGTTCCGACGCAATGTATTGTGGTCTATATTCGCCAATCCAGTCAGCATCGATGCACACTGGTCCTTTTCAGAGACTTCTGGAAAATTTCTAGGGCACTTGATTTTGGAATTGTAGATTCGGACAGCACTACAAAATGACGACTGTACAATACAGTGCCCCATGTTGTGAATAGGGAAGGAATTCGGACATAGCATTAAGATAATATTTTTTTGACTCAGCTACACTGTAAATTGGTGCATGGTACTCACTGCCACCAAGTGGTGGGAGGTTGAATTCAGGTCCCGCGGGTGAAACCACAATCTGTCTAACTGTGTGACAACAGAGCACAGAACCAAAAAAAAAACAGTTTTTTTTTCCATAGCAACAGAGTGTGAGCCAGTCGACATCAATAACAGAGAAGAAGCATGAAGACTAAAAGTAATAACAGCCAAGAACTGTTGTGAGATAATATCCACAGCTGTGGAGTGGAATTATTCACCAACAGTGCTGTGACAAGCACAATGATATAATACATGATTTTTCTTGTTGTTCAAAGAGGCTGATACATTTGAAATTCCCTCCATCTTATCTTGTTTTGATACGAACACTGCTTATAACTTTCAGCATCTAGCTGAGTAATTTTTTTTTATCCACTCCAGAAGCATTTTTGCACTATTTTTTTAAATCTCAGATACATGAGGAAACAATATCTCACTAATATGATATTGCAACTATTTTTCCTGTTTCCCAGTGCATTTGTAAAGATTTCAAGATAAAGCTGCATACATACGGCTTATCATTGTTTTCAGAGCATTGGTACCACTTCTTAAGGTGCAGTACAGTGTGTTTAGTATCAGAAGCTAACATTTGCTTCCTGGGCTCTATGTCTTATCCTTCACATTTCCATTTAAACGTTTTTCATAGTCAGATGGTGCATCGATTGTATTTGCTTTTTTTTTGTCAATACAAAAACAAAAAAGGAAAAGAAAAAAAGACTGTCTGACAGCATTTGCTGAGTCAGCTTTCATGCAGATTAATGATCCCTAAGTGTGAAAAGGAAAAGGCAAGAGAAGAATAAGAAACAGGAGATAACGGACGGTGAACACCTGAAACGGAGCATAGAGTATTTAGATGATTCCTTCTCTAAGCTCCACAACCCATTTTTATGCATTCCCGTGTTGAACATCCTTTTCACCATCTACCTGGATATGATGTTTTGATTTCTCATATAATAATAGGAAGTATGATGTGGCAAATCTGTGTTTTAATTCGCAATTTTTTTTACATTTATTTTCATTTTTTATTGTTTAGGTTGGTGCGCAATTTTGATATTTTTTCCTATTTTTCGTCTTTCTAACCTTCTGGAAATGTAACTTTCAACTGGAAATGTTCGGGTCAAGATAAAAAAAGGTAAAAAAACACAACAGGAAAGAAAAGAATGATGTTTCATTCCTTTTTTCACAGAGCTATTAAGTTTAACTGAATTTTTAGCTGAAATTGAACATAATGACAAGAAGAAATGGGAGAAACCTAACCGAAAAGGAATGGAAAATGTAAAAAAGAAAAAAGACAAATCCGTATGACCTGCCTGCGTCTTATTTCACTCTTACTTACCCTTGTGTGTTGCTTAGTGTCACTTGTAGCATGCTCATGGAAAAAAATGTGCATTAGCATTTTTACTCTACTTGTTCACTGAGTGATCAACAACCTTCATATTTCATGCTGGCCACCTGCACAGGTTTGCAGACAGCCTATATACTCTATATCCATAAGGGTAGCTGTGACTAAGATTTAAGATTTTTTTTTTTTTAATAAATCAAAGCAGTAAGATTTTACAACATTTAGTTCTCCAACAACTGTTAACACTCATAAACCTTCTGTTTACAAGATCTGCAATACATAAGCATAAAGATTTTCAATTTTGATAGAAACTTGACTAATAAATGGCTGCACTGTCAATCTACACCCTACCAGCTTTAATATTTTTTCTTTATATTGCCTATTTTTCTCCCTCGCCCTGGGATTGGACGTAACATAAGTGGGGGCTCGTCCGGGACAGGTGCAGAAGTGACCACAATAGAAATAAAGATGAGGTTTAGTAAAGGGAACAAACTTAAATTCACAGGCACTACTCAGCATATTCAAACAAACTGAAGATATACCCCAAAATGCAACAGAAAAAGAAATAACACAACTACCCACTGAACCTACAGTGGAACTCAAACCATATGGACAGTACTAAGACAAAAACATAAATGAAAAAAAGACTACAGCGAAGAAGGAAAACCAGGCTTTTCCCATATGCTCCTAAAAGCCAAGTCTGACAGAAGGGGCAAGCTGAGAAAACGGATCTCTCTCAGGCAATTCAGCTGCCACTGGAGCAGGGGCTGCTGAGGCTTTTATGCTTCCCGCCCAGCCTTGTTATTGGAGGAAGTAAGGACGCCGCAATCTCCTGCAGAAGGTGGAGTCAGGCAGCGTGCTGAGTATACTTCTGCAGGGGATAAACTTACACACACACAAAAATACACACCAAAGGTCTGGGACCGTAACAGCCCCACAAAACATTTTAATTACAAGAACACAATGATGTGAAAGCCCTTTTGAAACTGTGATAATAGGTGTTTGATAGACGGATACTAAGCAGGAGCCCCAGTTAACCTCTTTAGCAT
Organism: Oryzias sinensis; assembly: GCA_037389245.1. Lineage (NCBI taxonomy): Eukaryota > Metazoa > Chordata > Actinopteri > Beloniformes > Adrianichthyidae > Oryzias > Oryzias sinensis. The sequence continues at coordinate 18,748,231 of CM074502.1, read as the reverse complement.
TTTTGACATGCAGTGAAAAATCCTAACCACATTCTTACACCACATAAAAACTCCACACTGACATGCTGACCTGCAGGGTCAAACCTTTCTGCTGTGAGCCAGTAATGCTAACCTTTGCAGCTACTGTGCTGGCCTCACATTTACATAATCTATAATTTATGCACTTACTTCATCCCTGGTGAGTTATTGTGCTTGTATCACTGTTTTTCTCTGATAGTTTGATCTAGCATAACCTCGAATTATAGCAGATGACCCTGACACCAACATTTTAACGTAAAGTCATCCATCCTTAAAGGCCAATAATCTTGTTTCCAGTCTGTTCATTCTGAAACAAAAAAGTCTGCAATGTTTACATATTTCACTTTTACAATGGATGTTTGTGACAATCATTCCAAATGAGCTAACATTTGAATTATGGAAAATAATAGGTCCATGAAAATAAATCACTTTTTAATTTAACAACTGGTGTCTAGGGATGGGTAGCGAGCCCCGGGGCAACATTCTTCAAGATCGCAGTATCGGTAAGACCTGACCTCAACGGTTCTGATATTGGTACTGGAGAAGTCGCTTTTTATGTATGTCCCACAAGATATAAACGTTATCTGCCATATTTAACTCACCAAGTCAGTCAATTTTCCGTTGAGGTCTGTCTGGCTATTTGTGTGCACGGGGCTGTTGTTCAGACAGCACACGGCGTGCGCGTAAAATTAATTAAATCTGCGCTACAGCGCCCAGACTCGTGTCAACCTGCTGCTATGACGACTGTATTTTGCGCTCTCTGTGTAGAATGCAGTGGAGGGTTGCGGGGGAAAAAACAACTCCCTACTGCAGAGGATGTGGACAGGTGAACAGGTAGAGAGGAAAAGCAGAGAGAGGAGGGGCTTTGGCTTCAAACTCTGTCAGAGAGATGGAAACACGGGCGTCAGATTGAGACGCAGCTTTCACTGCGGAAGTTGAAGCAGGCACTCATAATGAGGAAATAAAATACTTTATGTTCTTAATTTGTAATTTATTTATTTTTCGTGCTCAAAAAGTATCGATAAGAGTATCGTTAAAATACCGGATCGATGAGCAGTATCAATAAGAGTAGTAGTGCAGTTAAAACCTTAACGATACCCATCCCTAATAGTGGTGCAGTGGTTAGCTCTCTGGCCTCTTAGCAAGAAGGCCCCCGCTTCAAGTCCGGGTGACCTAAAACAGAACATCAACGGGGGATCTTTCTGTGTGGAGTTTGCATGTTCTCCCTGTGCATGCGTGGGTTTTCTCCGGGGTCTCTGGCTTCCTCCCACCATCCAAAAACAAGCTTCATAGGTTATTCGGCAACTCTAAATTGTCCATAAGTGTGAGTGTGAGTGTGAATGGGTGTGTGATTGTGAAACTGCGACAGACTGGCGACCTGTCCAGGGTGTCCCCTGCCTTTGCCAATAAGTGTCCGGCTCTGGCAGCCTCGTGACCCCGAAAGGGAACAAATGGAAGAAGATGAATGAATAATAATATAATATCATTTAGGTTGAAATGATATCAAAATATATATGTTTGTTTACACCATATTCACAAAAGGCTTTCTTTGTTACCTTTAGAGATAATTATGCACACAATATTATATCCAGCAATCCAGAAAATATTCTGATGCACAAAATGGACTGTTAGGATGATTATTTCCTTTTTTGTTTCACGGTAATAGCTTTTAGGCCTTTGTCTCCTCAGTTTTAAATCTCTTATTTCTTTCTTTCTGGCCTGAGATAACGTACGATTAAATGGGAGATTCGAAAGTGACAACTTTAGACAGCGTTTTTTTACTTTTCTTTCCCTGTTTTTTCACTGCATTATCAGTAAAGTTTCTTCTTTTTTATTTTATTTTTTGCAGAGAATGGATTTTGCTTTTTGTGGCATTTTTGTACCAGGTGAACATGCCTCCAGAGACGCCCTCTGTGTGTTATCTCTTCTTTTTTATCCCTTCAGCTCAGGAGGGAGGATTTTGCACTGAGCTGCAGTCTTTTGGCTCTTTTATATATGGATGACAAACTGTGTCTAAAGTCCTTGCTAATACATTGAAATACTGTTTAGTTATATTAACAATAACAAACTAACTAAGTTTCAGATAGGCACACAGTAGATAACCTCTTTCTTTAGCCTCTCCACCATGACCAAGACCAATGAGCTGTCAAAGGACACCAGGGACGAGACTGTACACCTGAACAAAACTGGGATGAACCAATCTACAATGAAAAGGCAGCTTGAAGAGAAGAGATCAACTGTTGGAGCAATCATTAGAAAATGTAACAAATACAAGATTACGGACAATCTCTAACTGGAGCCGCACACAATATACCACCAGGTGGGATACAAATGATCTTCAGAGGAGCGCATGTGTGCCTTACAGCTCACTTTGAGGCTTGCACGGCCACCTCAAAGGATGTCATGAAAATTGTATAAGGTTGTCGTGCGTGTGGTAAGTAGATTTTGAAGTAGAAGTACAAAACTCTAGTCTTTTGTAAGGTGTGAGTACTGGTCCCTCACTGACCACGCCCAAATGCTGCACACAGAAGATGTGCACCGGATACGCAAGTCCCTGTAGGACACCCGTAGGATGACTACATAAACTACTTTCTGATAATCTACTTCCTTCATTTCTAACAGTAAGGCTGCCTTCAAGAAGCATGCATTTATTACATGAACTGCATTCACAGGTTCCTTGCACAGTCCAAAATCTTCGGGCGGGTTGAATGTCGTATGAGTGTTTGCTACAACCTGTTGCCAGCGCTTGTAAAAACATATTTGCATAAAAACGATCTCTCTTTCGGCTCACCAAGTGGTCTATATGACCTCATTATTTCGTGCGGGCACCTGCGTACTCCATTCATGGTTTACAGAGAGCCTCTATCTAGCTGTAAGAGGAGTGGTGACAAAGGTTTCACAGACAGGTTTCATAGTAAGACACAACATTGTCATGGATTTACAGTGTGTTCCAAATTATTGTGCAAAGTGTTTTTAAGTGTGAAAAAGATTAAATTATTTGTTTTCAAACAAACTCATGGATGATTCTGTGTCAGGGGGCTCTTTGGATCACGGACGTCAATCTTAGACACCTGTGATAATTAGTTTGCTATGTGAGTTCAATTAAAGGATAAACTACTAAAGAACGACGTTCCTCACTATTTAAGCAATATTTGCCATGTTGCGCTGCAGCACACATGATTCAGCTCATCTTCCAGCTCTGCAAAGGCCCCATCTTGCCAGTCATTAGGGGCAGGTGTATTTAAACAGGGTGGGATTAAAACTGCAGGACATTGGACCCCTAAGGAGCAGAGCTGAGAAGGACTGGCCTAGCTGGTCGCAAGACGTCAATCTACATAGAAAATCTGTCACGGGTGATGCCCTCAAAACATCCCTGTTCTTGAGAAGATCTGCATGGAAGAATGAGCTGAATGTGAGTGTGCAAACCTGCTGAAGAGCTGGAGAAAACCTCAGAGATCTTTTCTTTTTGAACAAAAACTGTGTTTTGGCAACTTTTATGTAGAAATAAATTCTTTAAAAATCATATTATGTGATTTTCTGATCCTTTTTTTACATTGTTTCTCAGTTATACTGTTGTGTAACAAAGATAAATATTTCAACTTTTTAAGTGGAACAACTTGAAAAATCACTGACTACCACATACTTTTTTTGCCTTCACTGTGTATTAATAGTCAAACATGAAATTGTGTTTAGGGGTGTGATGTTTGAGGCACAGAGCCAAACTCTAACAACTTATAATCAAAATTATATAATAACATGGTAGCAAAAAAGCTGAGTCCATAAAATAAATCTGCAAAGCTTTAATATGTAAAACTTTAAAAATCCAATTAGGTAACTGGTTTCCTCCCTCTGCTCCTGTGTTCATCCCGTTCTCTTTCATCCTTGTCTACTCCTGTATATTTTCCTCTTTCTCATCCTCAGATCTTTAGCACCCAGCGAGGTGACAGATTAGCAGGTAAGAGGCTCGCCCACACCTCCCTTTAATTGGAATCCACTGAGCTGCATCAGCCTTACCCTGCTGAGCCAAGAAAGGCGAGCAGTTGTGGTTCAGAATTTGCCCGGACACTTTTGCTTTTACACTGACTGACCATATCATCACGAATGGCTGCTTAGAAGTGAATGGACCTTTGGATTGTGTAAAAATAGTACAGAAAAACTAAGAATAATATGGCACCTTACAAATATATGAGCACACAGAGGTATATTCTTTGGTCTTAGTTGCGACAGGGTTGGGGGAGTCGTAGGCATTGTGTGTATTTTACAGTTTTTGTTTGTGTTTGTGAAGGGTCTTTTTTTGCTTTCTGATTTTGAGTTAAAAAATGTTATTACATTTTGGGGCTGCCGTGGTGCAGGGGCAGAGCGGTAAACCTCATATTAGGAGATTGCAGGTTCTGTTCGCCCCCTGCCCACCCATGTGTCAAAGTGTCCTTAGGCAAGACACCTAACCCCACATTGCTCCTGGTGGTTATAGGTTGGCGCTAGTTTTCAACAGCAAGCCGCACATATCAGTGAATGTAAATGTAAAGCACTTTGGGTCTTCTAAGAAGACAGTAAAATGCTAAATAAGTATACTCCATTTACCATTTACTATGGAAATCACCTCCTTCATGACCCGCCACCTGAACGTGGTTGAGGAGTTTGGGACTTAAGCCCCTGGTAGGGTCTCCCATGGCAGACAGGTCCTCGTGATGAGTGATTGATTGAGAAGTAAAATCAAGGACCCAGCTGCTTCACCCGGAGTGGGGTCACCAGGGTCCCACTCCATAGCCAGCCCTGGGGTTGGGGCTCGCAGGTGAGCGCCTGGTGACCAGGGCTCTACCTCACGGACCCAGCCTGAAGGAACAAGGCGGGATCCCTCACCTTTGGCCCCACCACCCGTAGGAGACCTCAAAAGGGGCGGGTGCAATATGGTTTGGTGTGGTTTGGGTGAGATTGACAGCCGGATTGGAACAGCGTCCGTATAGATATGCGGTCGCTGTCCGCTATCCGTTGTAGTGAAGAGAGAGCTGAGACAGAAAGAAAAGCTCTCAATTTACCGGTCGATCTTCATTCCAATACTCACCAATGGTCAGGCGCCACTTCTTTGCTGAAAAAACATCAGGGATAGATTGATCTTGTAAAAAAAAGTATGGCGAATGTACTGCTGAGGACTGAGGCAAAGTCATATTCTCCGATGACGCCTCTTCCCGATTGTTTAGGGCATCTGGAAAAAGGCTTGTCCCGAGAAGAAAAGGTGAGCGCTACCATCAGATCTGTGTCCTGCCAACAGTGAAGCATCCTGAGACCAGTCATGTGTGGGGTTGCTTCTCATCCAAGGGAGTGGGCTCATTCATAGTTTTGTCCGAAAGCAAAGCCATGAATAAAGAATGGTACCAAAAGACCCCTCCAACAGAAACTTCTTTCAACAATCCAACAATAATTTGGTGACAAAAAAAGCATTTTCCAGCATGATGGAGCACCTTGCCATAAGGCACAAGTGATAACTAAGTTGTTCGGGGACCAAGATGTTGAAAATTTAGGTTCATCCAGATTTTAATCCCATTGTAAATTTCAGGTTAATCCTCAAGAGGAGGGTGGACCATCAAAAACCCACAAATTCTGAAAAACTCCAAGAACTGATTATGAAAGAATGGGTTACTATCAGTCAGGATTTGGCCCAGAAGTTGATTGAGAGTATGCCCAGTCAAATCGCAGAGGTCCTGAAAAAGAAGGGCTAACGCTGCAAATACTGACTTGATAAGTTGTTGATAAAAACCTTTGAAACGTATGAAGTGCTTGTAAATATACTTCAGTACATTACTGAAAACGAAGATCTAAAAGCAGTTTAGCAGTAAACTTTGTGAAAACTAATATTTTTGTCATTCTCAAAACTTTTGGCCATGACTGTAAGGTTGGGGTTGTGAGGGCCTGTAAGCTAGTGGGAGAGCGCGTAAACAGGTGGATGATGGAAGTGGGGATGGGCTAACTTTCCAATGAGATACTGCCACTCTGCAGAAACAATGTCCTAGAAAATGACACGTTTTTAGATTTTGGCTAAAAACATGATTAGAATTTAAAGACCACCAGGATCGGAGTTAGACTTTAAATGCAGAAAAGCAGGTACAATGTATTTATTTTCTTTCATAAAAGGCTACAGAAGACCAGCAACAATTTTTATTTTTTTTGGTTGGTTTATTTTGTATGAGTGAAAACAGAATCAGTTAAAAAAAAGCGCAGTCCCTGCTGTCTGTGAGGAGATGGAAATATCTGTTCACTTACACACCCCAAGACTCTCCAAGGAGTGCTGAAATAGATGAGAAAAGAATCTATGGTGGGCCCGGAGGACTGGATAAATATTGACCTGAATGAATGAGGTCTGTCACAGTACATAAAAAGGTTTGTAAGCACATCCACAGACACGCTTCTGGTTTAATCAACACCCATGCCCTGGAAGGACCTCACAGTGAATAAACTGTACTTACACTCTCAACTGCTAACTCACACATAAAAAAAGAAATTTACCAAAACCAGCATCAATAATAATGGATTTTTTAGTGGAAGAAGTTTGAAAACTGAAAGTGGGAACTGTGTGTTTAGCTGAATTCTGTTATTTTCAATGTCAGTGCAAGCATTCCTTATCCATCATCATTTTCTATTTTTCTTAAACATTTTCCTTTTTAAAAAAAAATTGTTTCTTGCAGAAATATAGCATAAAAGGTTCTAAAGTGGTGCTTTGAGGGGTAATTGTTTAGACTATACATTTGATTTAAAAGAGGTTTGTGCTTCAAATGTGTTTTCAGCAGCACTTTTTCATAGATGTTGTAAAAAAAAATACACTTTTTTAAAACATCTAACATCCCAGCTATATGAAACACTAATATCTTGCTTGTGCTGTATTATGAAATGTGTTTAGTCATTCTGCATGACATTTAAGAGAAATTCCCCTGACTTTTTAAGCACCAGACCTTCATCCCCCCAACCTGCTGATAACTCACATTTTCTAGTTTAAACATAAACTGTAATCCTCTTGTGCCTTGAAATGCTTCTCTATTCTATGCACAACCATTTAAGGTCATTTTTATTCGAAAAAAGTTTAACTTTTAAAGTTGTAGAAGTTAGCATAATAGATTCATATTGGAATTGTGCAGGAGAGTTTAAAGAAGAAGTTTAAATGCAGCCTGAAGAAATTAACAATCATTTTTCATAAAATGATCAAATCCCTTGATTCCATTCTCCTTCACATGTGCACGATTATTGCTAAAAAACGTTTTTAAATGCTAAAATATTCCAACTCAAATCAGCATGGACCACATGTTATTTTAAATGGGACATTCTAGTTAAGTTAATCATAAAAATATTTTTATTACATTGCAAGTTACATTGCATCACACTTTATTTGGTAAGCCTTGCTAGTACCAAGTTGGACCCCAGTTTTACCTTCAGAACTGCCCTAATCCTTCGTGGCATAGATTCAAAATATTACTGAAAACATTCCTTAGAGAGTTTGGTCCATATTGACATTAGGGAACATGCAGTTTCTGCTGATTTTTTTGGCTGCACATTTGTGATGTCAATCTCCCGTTCAACCACATCCCAAAGGTTCTCTATTGGGTTGAGATCTGGTGACTGTAGAGGCCATTTGAAAACAGTGACCACATTGTCATGTTCAAGAAACCAGTCTGAGATTATTCCAGTTTACTGTCATGGGGTGTTATCCTGGTGGAAGTAGCCATTAGAAGATGGATACATTGTGGTCAGAAAGGGGTGGACATGGTCAGCAACAATACTCTGGCAGCCATTGTAGCCGTGCTCAATTGGTACTCAGGGGCCAAACGTCAACCAAGAATATATCCCTCACACTATTACACCACAATCACCAGCCTTAACCATTGATACAAGCCAGGATGGATCCATGTTTCTTCTTGTTGATGCCAAATTCTGACCCTAGCATCTGAAAACAGTAGCAGAAATGGAGACTCATCAGACCAGGCAATGTTTTTCAAATCTTTTAATAGAGGGCCTGCGGGAATTGTAGCCTGAGTTTCCTGTTCTTAGCTGACTGGATTGGCACCCAGTGTGGTCTCCTGCTGTTGTAGCCCATCTGCCCCAAGGTTGGGTGTGTTGTGTGTTCAAAGATGTTCTTCTGCATACTTCAGTTGTAACGAGTGGTTATTTGAGTTACTCCAACCCGGAAGTGTTGGTGCCAGTGTATCCGGCCTGCCGTCTGTTGCTCCTCTGTATTTACAGAATTTTACTTTTTTTGATAAGTGTCACGCTGAAATCAACCTTCCTGCTGGTTGCTTTTAGATTTTCGTTTTTTGACTAAAATCCCTAATCCAGGATATTTTGCCAGTCAGAAACATTGGCCACCTTTCTTTGAAGAAATTCCAGCGTTCCTGCATCGCCTACCCGTGCTTCCTCCTCTGGCGCCGTGGTAGAGTGCCTGACATTCAGCATCAAGGGGTTGGATTGGGGGGGGGGGTCCATAAAGTGGTCAAATGGAGAGCACAAATTTCACACACCTAGGTACTGTATGTGACAACTGATGGGGCTTTGACATTCAAAACTAAATTTTTTCAAAGTATATGGAGAACATTTTACGTTGTTTTAATGCAAAAAGTTTAAGAAAAATAAAGTAAACAAAATAAAACATCCCCCTTTGAGGGAAATAGTATGTGGTACATGACATAACAGCCTCATGTGGACTTTTCCATTTTTATTTTTCAGCTACTAAAAGCAGGCCAAGATATATTGATAAACATAAAAAGAAGACAATAAATGACAATGTGAGGCCATAAATGATGGCTTTTCGATAGAAGCACACAGAGCTACAACTTATATTTGCCTTGAAAATATATGTCATGCTTTCTAAGTCATTTAAGGTTAAAATGACATTTATTAAAGTTTCATATAAAAAACATACTAAAAAATAACATTTCATTTGAGTGAACAAACACCTTAAAACTATTCCAAGAGACAAAACATTATGGTTGAAAGCTTTCCATTAGAGCCAGACAGGATTTCTTCAAATTTAACAGAGGAGGCTGAATAATATTTGGTTATTCTACATTCTAAGAAAGAAGAAGGGCATTGTACCACATTTGATTTCAAATCCATAATTAATGAGGGAAGCTCAGAAGCAAACATATATTAAAATGTTTTCATCCTACTTTGGCAAAAAAAAGGTTTGAAAAGCTGTTTCATTAAAAGGCACTTTTAACCCTTGTACTATCCTAGGCACCTTAACATTGGGAGTTGGGTCATCTAGACCCCACTAGACAGTGCGCTGGAACTTTTTTCTTCAATTATTTGTGATCTTCACTGGTTTCCTTGATTACATGAATCCTCTCCACCTTTATCCACCTTTGTCATGTTAGGGATAACACGTCAATGGTCATCTTGACCCCATAGGATAGCACAAGGGTTACATGTTTCTCACAAAACTTTTGTATTAAAAATGGACTAGTGATGCACTAAGCGGAAATGAGGGAAAAACTGAAATCCTTTTGCATGTGTTTTTAATTTTATTTTTAGTGAACTTCTTGATTATAATGCCTTCATTGAAGTGTTTGTATCACCCATCACGCTGACTTTTCCTTTGTTTCTTCCATCGTCTGGTTCTCCCTGGTTTTATAGTGCTGATCTGGCAGATTTCTTAGCTTCTCAGCAGCCTTGAAAACAAACACAACAAATGATTATGAATCATTCTTTTTTTTTTAAGACTGGATTAACTATGATTGTATTGCTACCTAAGAAAACGTCTGTGTTACCTGTTCAGGAGTAAGATCCCTTTGCTCCTGGGCCAGCATCTCGTACCCCACCATAAACTTCTTTACCGTGCCTGAACGCAGGAGAGGCGGGTAGTAATGAGCGTGAAGCTGCCAGTGGGAGTTATCCTCTTTCAAATGGGGGCCAGTTGGTGCTCCTGAAAATGGAAATTAGGCAAACAAAACACAAGAATGAAACATTTCATCATTAAAGACTATTGATGGTAAATTAGCTTAATTTTTTCCTTTCAACTAAGTTTGAGCTAAATTACTTGTCATATTTTATTATACAGAAAATGTCTTGTTTTACTGTCTTCATATGTGATGAATATCAAACTGCCCTCGATGTTATTTTAGTTAATCAGAAAATCCCCTCTGAGTTAATGGCAGGACTGTTAGCGCAAAGTGAGCCCGCTTTCATTTCCCATCATTCCTTTGTTTACACTCTCTCCTAATAGTTTACAGGCCCTTACACTTCCAAACTGACATTAGCTGTGCAACAAAAATGGCGAGCAATATCAGAGCTATCCAGTCATACAGTTTTGAACCAGACGCCAGCTCAGACGAGGAAAACAAAGACGTACATGGATTTAGTTGCCTGCAAGTGGAGGCATCGAAATGAAGGGAGCGTTTGGCCCACCAATTGTAGTTTAAACATAACCACAAGCTTTTTTAGATGACATGTTTTCATCTGAATCGTTTTCACCAGAATTTGAATAAATAAATACTCAGAAATGCAATTTTAATCTTAATTTTCTTAATCTATGTCCTCTAGCATAAGAAAACATGTTAAAAACACCAAAAACACCATTTTCATTTGAATGGGTCTTTAAGGGGACAGTCAACATGTGTTTTAGCTAAAACATTTTTTAGTTTTTTATTTTAGGTGCACAAATGTTTGGTCCTGTGAGCTGTAATGCTTATTTCTATGGATTATCATCAGTCAAGCTTCTTCTTCCCCACTCAGGTTTGAACAATTCTCCAATTTAGTACCCAGCCTTCCCTAAATGTTTAGCTAATTTTTGTTTAATTTGTCTCGTCACATCAAATTTTTGGATCATTCATTTTAAGTACAAACTAAAAGGAAATTCTTACAAATGTGAGAATTCATATGTAAGGATTCACGTAAATACTTTGGTAAAGCAACAAACAGTGATAACGCAAAAAGAAAGGCAGAAACTATTTTTTTCTAAAACCTATTCAAAAAACGTCCCCTGAAGAGATAACACTTTTCCTATTAAGCCATTCTCTTCACTATGGGAGCTAATCAGGCTCAGATAAAGATGACAGGAGGGTGACAAACTAATGGATGAGAAAACAGAGAGGCAGACAAAAAAAAAAAAGCCTGAAGAGAAGAAAGGAGATTACAAAATTTATGTAGATAGATGCTTCTATTAGAAGACAATTACGGAGTTTTAAATTGTCTTTGGGTTTGTTTGTACCAATGACTGTGAATCAGTGAACCACGGGCTGCAATGCCTCACATTTAAATAGATGTCCCTGAATAAGGAACCACCAATTATAGCAGTTGTTAATGCATGTCATTCAACAGTTTTCCACGCAGTACTATCATTGTGGACTCAGCATAGCTAACTAAATTTAAACATTACAGTCACTTCATGCATGTCTGCTGATCTACTTCAATTTTCATGTACAAGCATCTTAAACACATAAGTAGAAAGAGCGAGGCAGAAGAGTGAGTGAAACGTCAGCGATCACACATAGATGGTTTATAACAGTATGTGCACAATGACCGCAATAAACTCATTTTCTCGCATCATAATTTTGTAAAACATTGCCTGCAACATCAACCCAGTGTGGTTCTAAAAATGTTTGTTTTTTTCTTCTCTTTTAAGCAATACTATAGTTACACCTAAAAGAAATTTACATGTAATTTACATAAATTCAGTCATGACATCATATTCAGTCAAAAGGTGAAACCTTTGGTTTATATAGGTTCTAAACAGTACATAAAAAGCAAACATCTGGATCGGTTCTTTACTGAAGATCTGTCATCTGTAAATTGAAAAGGCTTCAGGGAGTAGAGATTAAACATTAAAAAAAAGATATAAACCAAGACCTGTTGGCTCCATTCCACCCACTTCTTCGAATAAATCAACCAGGATGAATGAGAATCTACAGACATGTTTTTATAGGATCATGACAAACAAATATTTTAAGCTTTAATTTTTATTTTATTTGATTAATTAAAGCTCAATATAATAAAAATGTAATATTTTTTGTGTTTAACTATTTATGAACTATCAGACCAGTAAGATCCAATTTAAGACTATTTAGAGAGATTAGTGGAAACCATGACGCAATTGACTCAAAAGGAAAATTAGGAATTTATAACTCCAGGGAACTTGAGCATGTTACTCAAAAAAGGTTAACGAAAAGGTTGTATAAATACTCCTTTAGGATTTATACATTAGTTAAATAATTCTTTGTCTCCAACTGAACAATCATAGTTCTTTAAAGAACAATATTGACAGAAAAGTGGGTTAAACCTTGCCCAACCTACGGTCAACAACTCATTTCAGAATTTGTGTAAAAATCAAATGAAATACGCTAGTATTCTCATTCTTTAATAGCCACGATTCAACTATTTATTGATATCCTTTTCAAACAAAAAAAAAACACACCATGTCCTACAACTAGACTTTTTTTTCCTCTGGACTTTCTTTGGAATTGTTTCTTTTACATACTTACTTTTCTTTTTATATTATTAATAATAATTTAAAAATTTATTTTTAAACACTTCTCCGTTTTGACTAAAATGTAGCACAGAGCTCTAAAGGGCTGTAAATCAAAGAAACTGTTCCCTAGATTTCTGTGATAGTCTAAGAGTGTATAAAAATTTGTCATTGTTTATGAGCAAACAACAAAGTAATGAGCAAATAAAAACATTTTTCATTTTTTTCTTCACTTTGGACATTAAATAAGAAATAGTTGACTTAAAAAGTCTGAGACTACATACATACATGAAAGTGAACCTAAAGATTGTCTGCTTAAAATGTTCAACGCATCGCTATGACATGACCACGCTTGAAGAGATAAAAGAGAATAGATTAAAGCGAAGCTGAACATAAGATCACTAAAGGCAAGCCCCTACAAGAACTTCTTTAAATTTAGAAATCTTTATGCTACAAAAAAGAGAAAACATGATCACGTGTCTTCGGTACCTTCTTTTTTTTCTACACCACATTTATCTCTGTTCACAAACTTTATCTTTTAAACAAGTACAGAGAATTTAAGTGATTAGGCCTGAAAAAAGGACAACTTCATTGTCTGTATCTGCAATCACTGTGATAAACCCTAGCTTTAAAAAAATGCCCCTCTGTGGACTGGTGAATGAAAATTAAAGGAAATGAGGAGAGGATGTATGTCCACACCAGTGACCACCCCACTCATGATCACAGAGGGCGTCACCACGGGATCCCCCTGATCAAAGCAAGCAGCCCGACCCGGGAGATCCCACTGCAACAACCACATTCAGCGAGGAGGCTTCATGACTGGAGGATCTCCCATGAGGGAAAGAAAACTCTGGCGTTTAAACAAAATCTAAAAAGAAAATGCATAACAATAAAAAGATCAAACAAAATCTTAAAGTAAAAAAAAAAACATGTAGAATAATTAATTGGCCTAAAAAAAAACCATCATCCTAGATAAAACAACAAAACCAGAAAACATTTATTTACCGTATTTTCCGGACTATAAGTCGCCCTTCTTTCATAGTTTGGCAAGGGGTGCGGCTTATACTCCGCAGTGACTTAGATTAGAAATAATTTGAAATAAATACATTGTTAACCCTCCTGTTATGTTCATTTGTGAGGAACAGAGATGATGTTCCTGGGTCAATTTGATGTATGAGGTATGTTAAGTCTTAAGAATATGTTAAGTGACTCAGAGAATCAGCAAACTTTTTTTACAGTAAGATCTTGAAGGCTAACAACATAATATTTTATTTTCCAATGATTTCATAGATTCAGAAATGCAATAGAAATGACAACTGTTTCAAATACAGGATGAAAACAGAGTATTAGTTGGCCAATGATGCTTCATGAAAGGAATAAATAAATAAGTATGAGAAAGAATTACTGTGAAATTATGAGATAAACAGTCTGCTATGATTGTGTCATATGAGGTTGTGCAAGTTATTAGTTCTTGGTCTCAGATTTTGTCAAATAAATTTCCCGTCAAAATGCGACTCATAGTCCAGTGCGACTTATCTGTGTGTGTTTTTCTACTTTATAATGCTTTTTTGGGCTGGTGCGACTTATACTCAGGAGCAACTTATAGTCCGGAAAATACGGTAAACATTAAATTTAGCCTCAGTTGTACAGCAGGGGCTGGCGCTGTGAACAGCTCCGACCTACGTTCAGGTCACGTGAGTCGTGACAGAAAAGTTAGTGAGTGAGAAATGGAAGACTGTAACCCTCTCTGGAAAACATTTGTCTCACAACTGAGATTTAACTCATTAAGTTACTTAAAGGATACAGTGTAGATTTTATTTTAGTTTTGTTAAAATCTTGCCAAACACTTATTATACCACCAACCAAAACCCAAATCCATCTTACACGCAGAGCTCCATGGTCCCCAGATTTCACCTTGATTTGGCATGCTTCTTTACATTCAACTCCCTGCTCAAAAAGTGGTGGAGTACATTTTGAAAATATATCTTAGAAACATTATTATTGCCCATAGTCTCTGAAGGCAAAAAAAAATTATCGATTTTGGCAAAATAAATTGTATCGATTTTTGCTGTCAGATTGTTAAAAGGTTAAAAGCTATACCATGATTTTCTTAGGCCTTTTATAGTAAACCGTATCCTGTATATAATATACATTACCTTGCCACATAAAATCATTTTTTTTAAATTAATTATAAGTTATTTTCCTGAGCTCTTTTCCAACCCGGAAGTAAGACAACTTGATGACGCACAAGCTTTCGCTACTTGTGGGTGCCATCTATCGGTGACATCAACTTACAGTTTGGTAAACTGAACCCATTCTACAAAGAAGGCACGGCATTAAGGAGATTGATTGACAGAGGTCTACAGCCAATCAGAATGCAGAACCCAGTCTGTATTAAAAAAACTCTAGCGGAATTACACTGAAAAAAATATGTGAAACAGTGACATGTTGAATGTGAACCACAAAACACTGTACAACAAAAGAACAAAACTGCTCCTATAAATAAATGAAACAAATATATTTACTATGGTGCAATACGGGAAAGAATAAAAGATAAGACCCTAGAAAAACACTGGTGTGATATTGTTTACTGTGAGTCAAAACACATTTTATTGTGTATGTTTCAGAGACAGACTACTTGAGCTTTTTGACTTTAATGACATAGTCAGGGTCCCACCTTTCAGTTTGCATAGTTTTTGCAAGCAGATCCCGCTGGTTTACAATTATGGTACCTGGATTTAGGTCAGAGCCTTGGATGGACCATTTGAGCCACAGAACTGCATCCCTGGGCCTCATTTGTGAATTTTCAAATGCAAAAATAAAATGGGGTTTTACAGAGGAGGAAACTTTCTTTATCTTTAAATATTTCCATGCGTCTAAGGATGCAGGAGAGTGCTGATGCATTAAGGATGAGTATGACATCAAACTCAGCTTGTCATGCAATTCACTAAATTAAGATGACTGACATATAGGATTAGCCCAACATGTACAAAATGCATGCTGAAATTGAAATTACCGGTCTCACTAGTATCACATTTAGCAGATATGTACGTGTTGCAGCATGACAAAGCCTAATGTCCTTTATTGTGGAGTAGAGAAACTAATGAAGTGTGAGGATGCAAAAAGAGGTTGTGCGGATGTCAAATTATGATAATCTAACCTTGTAAATGCATGTCTTTTGCTGTCAAAACAGAAGCTAAAAATGCTGAACGCAAAAAAATAAAAAAGGTGGGTACAGGAAAATGTTTTAAAAACTTACATTAAGACATAGATGTACATGAATGTACATGTTGTTGAAAGCAAGAAATGGCTATGAAATTGGTAAAAAATTAGCTTTTCAATGACTTGTGCAGCATAAAGAAGGATATTAGGTCTGTGGAAATAAGGAGGGAAGGATGAACAGGGGATTTAGAGAATTAAAAATCTATGAGGTGTGACTGTCACAAAAACTTAAACAAGGTGTGACACAATTTTAGAGCACCTCCTTTCACAATCCTCTTATCTCTGGTTAATATACCTCTAAAAGTATATTAAAATAATAACTGTAAAATGACTTTAAATTACATTATTCCTGCTCCTTTTAATACTGTCAGGGGAGCACTTTTAGATTGCAGTTGTCATTGAAACTAGCTTAAAGCTGGATCAAATAGCATTGATTTTGCATCAAAATACTTACATTCACAGTATTTTCTGTAAAAAGCCTTAATTTTTTTCCCCAAAATGACACTGAATCTTATAAACTGGATCACCTTATATATGGATTGATTTTGGTTGAGTTTAGTGATATCTAAGCCAATTTGAGAGCTACACAACATTCTGTCAACATTTCAGTCTATTTTTATGAGTTCAAACCATGTAGGGTGTTATTGTGAATGTGCTAATTAGTGATAATAAGTTTGTCAGGTGACTTCAATCAAAGGAAAAACTACTAGAGAAGGACGTTCCACATTATTAAGCAGACCAACATTTTCAAGCAATATGGGAAGGAAAAAAAAGGTGTAAACTAGTTAAATGTCTTGGACAATATAGATAACATTGTTTATTTAAGCATGATCATAGATAGATAGATAGATAGATAGATGACTTTATTGATCCCACAATGGGGAAATTTCATTTATCTGTGGCAGCAACACGACATTCAGAAATAATCTATATAATATAACATCAATAAAGGACATCACAAATGACATTTATATTAAATAATTAAAAATATTACTAAAATTATTATGAAAAATTATTATCAAAAATGAGATTCTTATTAAATAAAGAAATAAATATTAAATATTAAATAAATACAGCTGCAAAGGTGTAAAAAACATGCGGTCTGCAAAACATGTAAACTGTAAAAAAACATTCGATTTTTTTTTTTTTTCTTTCAAAATACAGAAATAACTAATGAAGTTCACACCAAAAACAAAAACAAACAACTGTTCAGTAATAAAAAACAATTTAAAATTGAAAAACAACAACTACAAAAAAAAGAAAATAAATAAGTGAGTCAATGAAAAAAAACACCCTGGGACCATGGAGAGTCACTGTAACACAGTGTTGTACAGTCTGATGGCTGTGGGGAGGAATGACCTGCGGTAGCGCTCCTTCTTACACTGAGGGTGCAACAGTCTGGTGCTGAAGGAGCTGGTCAGCGCCTCTACAGTTTGGTGCAGGGGGTGGGAGGGGTTATCCATGATGGATGTCAGCTTAGCTAACGTCCTCCTGTCCGCCACCCCCTCGATGGATTCTAGTGTGCAGCCCAGGACAGAGCCGGCCTTCTTAACCAGTTTGTTAAGCCTCTTCAAGTCTCTGCCTGCACTGCCACCCGCCCAGCACACAACTCCATAAAGGACCACTGAGGCCACCACAGTGTCGTAAAAGGTCCTCAGCAGCTGTCTGCACACGCCGAACGACCTCAGTCTCCTCAGCAGGTGGAGGCGACTCTGACCCCTCCTGTACAGAGCATCTGTGTTGTTGGACCAGTCCAGTCTGTTGTTCAGGTGAACACCCAGATATTTAAATGTGTCCACGACCTCAATGTCAGAACCCTGGATGTTCACCGGTGACTGTGGTGGTGAGGACCTCCTGAAATCCAGGATCAGCTCCTTTGTCTTGCTGGTGTTAAGCAGCAGGTGGTTAATTTCACACCAGCCAACAAAGCCGGAGATGACCCCCCTGTACTCCTGCTCATCCCCCCCTGATACACAGCCCACAATGGCACTGTCATCTGAGAACTTCTGCAGATGACAGTGGTGGGAGTCATAGGTGAAGTCTGATGTGTACAGGGTAAACAGGAATGGGGAGAGCACAGTCCCTTGAGGTGCCCCCGTGCTGCAGACCACCACATCAGACACACAGTCACGCAGCCTCACAAACTGTGGTCTGTCTGTGAGGTAGTTGATGGTCCAAGCAGCCAGATGTTGGTCCACACCTGCAACCTCCAGCTTCCTCCTCAGCAGTGATGGCTGAATTGTGTTGAAAGCACTGGAGAAATCAAAAAACATGACTCTCACAGTGCTCCCAGGGGACTCCAAGTGAGACAGGGCCCGATGCTGCAGGTAGATGATGGCGTCATCCACCCCGATGCCTGGTCGATATGCAAACTGCAGCGGGTCCAGTGCTGAGCTCACCTGGGTGCGGAGATGGCTGAGGATGATCCTCTCCATGGCCTTCATAAGGTGGGAAGTCAAGGCGACAGGTCTGAAGTGGTTCGGTTCCGTAGGACGAGGTACCTTTGGAACCGGAACCAGGCAGGAAGTCCTCCAGAGGACTGGTACCTTCTCCAGTCTGAGGCTCATATTAAATATGAACAGCATCACCACACAGAGCTGGTCTGCACACTCCCTGAGGAGCCTGGAGGTGATGTTGTCAGGACCTGTAGCCTTCCTGGCCTTTGTTCTCCTCAACTCCATCCTAACCTGATTCAGGGTGAGGCAGAGGGGGGTTGGAGGGTGGGGGGGCGGTGGCTGGTCTGGTGCTGTGAGTCGTTGGGGGGGTCCTTTTGCTTCTGTTGGAAGAAGGGGAGGGTGGACTGCTTGGTGCTGAGGTGGTAACAGCTGGAGCTGGGAGGAGACGCCTGAGCTGGAAAGGTGTGAAGAGGGGGCCGTGTGGGTGGAGACTGGAGGCTGGGCAGAATCAAATCTGTTAAAGAACAGATTCAGTTCATTTGCCCAGGCTTGGTCACCTGTGACCTGGCGACCATTTCCAGCCTCACCGTGGCCCGAGATGTGTTTCAGACCTCTCCACACATCACGGATGTTGTTCTGTTCCAGGTGCTGCTCCAGCTTCTTCCTGTAGCTGTC
Source organism: Oryzias sinensis (assembly GCA_037389245.1). Taxonomy (NCBI): domain Eukaryota; kingdom Metazoa; phylum Chordata; class Actinopteri; order Beloniformes; family Adrianichthyidae; genus Oryzias; species Oryzias sinensis. Next base: position 18,729,478 of record CM074502.1, on the reverse strand, counting down.
CTTGCACTTCCTGATGTTGTATTTCAGGTCCCTCTGTACTCTGCGTAGCTCCTCCTTGTCCCCAGAGAGAAAAGCCCTCTTCTTCTCATTTAGGAGGGTCTTCAGCTCAGGAGTGACCCAGGGCTTATTGTTGGAAAAACATTGCACTGATTTTGTTTGCACCGTGTTTTCCACACAAAAATTCATATAGCCCGTGATGCAGTCAGTGAGACTGTCAATGTCCTCCCCGTGTGGACTGCAGAGAACGTCCCAGTCTGTGGTGCTAAAACAGTCCCTTAATCGCTCTGTTACCTCCTCAGTCCAGATCTTCACCGTTTTAACCTGTGGTTTCTGCTGTTTCACCACTGGAGTGTAAGCAGAGGAGAGATGGACCAGGTTGTGATCAGAGCGTCCTAAAGGGGGGAGGGGGGCAGAAGTATATGCATTCTTGACGTTAGCATATAAAAGGTCCAGAGTTTTCCTGTCCCTTGTATGACAGTTCACATATTGGGTGAAGTTGGACAGGGTGGCGGAGAGGGGGGTGCAGGCATGGTTAAAGTCCCCAGAAATGAGGATCAGGGCCTGCGGGTGTTGTGTCTGCAGCTGGGACACGGTGCTGTGCACGCGCTCACAAGCGACAGCAGCGTCAGCCGACGGAGGGATGTAAACAGTGACCACCAGCACATGGGAGAACTCCCGTGGGAGGTAGTACGGCCGAACGCTGACTGCCACCAGTTCAATGTCCTTGCTGCAGTGCTGTTCTTTCACAGTGATGTGGTTCGGGTTACACCATCTGTCATTCACGAACACCGCTAGACCACCGCCTTTCTTCTTTCCGCTCTGCGCCACGCTCCGGTCCGCCCGCACCAGCGTGAATCCATTAACTGAGACCACGGAGTTTGTCATGTCCTGGTGGAGCCACGTCTCGGTGAAACACAGCAGGCTGCTCTCCCGGTACACCCGCTGCAGACGCATGAGCGCTGTTAGCTCGTCCAGCTTGTTAGAGAGCGCGCGGACGTTTCCCATAGTAACGGATGGTAAATATGGCTTGTACCTCCGTCTTCTCTCCCGGCGTTTAACTCCAGCTCTGCAGCCTCGTCGTTTCCTCCGTATTTCAGCTGGAACATCTGGCTTTCCACCGAGGAGAATCTCAGCTCGGCTAAGAGCTAACAGCTGATCTCGAGAGTAAACTATGGAACTGCATCCTAACGGATCCCCCGAGGCCGGTTCAAAAAGTTGAGAAAAAATAAAAAAACAAAAAGCAAAAGTAATAATGTTCCTGTCCTTTGTCACAGAACTTCGTAACAGTTTTTGAAAAATACAAAAAACACAAATAAGGTGGAAGAAAATATTAAAAAACGCAAAGTAAGGAACACAAAAAGGTAGAGCTGCCCAGATAAGCTGCCACACACGCGGCGCCATGGTAACCATGTACTAATCATGGTAATCATGGTAATCATCGTACTATTAATACATTTGTGGGTGATTCAGAGCACACATGGGTTTGTGTAGATAAAGGCAGAATGTAGGTTTGTTTAATAACATTTAATATATATCCAATGATTAGTGACTTGAAAATTATGCTGACTGGCGAGTTGCATTGAGTATTTAGATAAATCATAGAAAATATCATTTGCATAATAATTTAGAATGTGCTGTTCTGTGAACGCAGTATCTGACTGACTGAGGGACATATCTCTGACGGTTTTGTCTCGCCTAATGCAACCTATAAATCAGTGTGTCTTATATATGACATATACAATATTGATGAATAGACCATTCATTGACCGTGCCCTTATAATCCATTGCAACCAGTACTGGAAAAATACAGGATATATATTTATTAAACAGTACATAAAATACTATGTAATAAGCCTATATTATCCATCCTATTCCTATATTATCATTTTTTGTATTTAAAAATTTCCTACTGCATATTGTGCCTAAAAATAAATGAAATCAGTATTTTAGACATTAAAATCATTTAAGGATGCAGGGAAGTAATTAAAAACATGTTAAGCCTCACATCGTCAGGTCTTACCATGCCAGCCCATAGAGTAGGGAAAAGAAACTTCAAACAGGTTGTCATATTTGATCAACAGCTGCTTCATAATATCTGCCAGACCTGTAAAAAAGCAACACAGACAAAGATAAATGAAACAGCCTGAGGAAAGTGGACAGACATGGAAAATAAAATACAGTGTGACTTGAAGAACCCTTATTTCCTAAGTGAAAAGAAATAAGTAAAAAATGTAATGAAGGCTGTCATAACAAAAGCATTGAAACTGTCTTTTTTTTAATTGATTGATATTGGACTAGAACAACAGGAGAAGAAAGCAAATTCCTAACAACTGTAACTTTATTTGATATTAGGCTAAATAACCTATACATAGCCTAAACATAACCTAATCCCATATTCATTTCTTGAGAAAATATATGATGTTTATAGGATTTTCAAAGTTGACACACGCATAAATATCAATAAGACTTTTAATTACTGACTTATTCTTGGACAAAATCACAGGCTGGGTGGAACCTTCCACCAAATATCCAGCTACTGCTGAGAGAAGATAGGGCACACCCTGGACAGCTTACAGATTTATACCTAACTGACAATTAAGGAACTCCAATGAACCCTTTAAGTTTGTTTTTGGACTTTGGGGGGAACTGGGGAACTGACCTGTGCAGCCTTTTATGCTGTGTTAAGCATAAACAGAGTTTAGTGCGACTTATACTCCAACTAAATTATGCTTCTTCTTTTTTTCTACTGAGACTTATACTATGGAAGTACGGTAGACGCTCCACAAGTAAATGTGAGGAGCTATTGTCAAAAGTTTTTAGCCTCATCACCACATGGAAGCTTTCACTGTATATCTCATTTTCAATGCACAGAAGACACAGAATATTTTGAAAGATCAGGTTTATTAATTTTGAAGATCCCTAAAAAACCATTAATAATCACATCTCCATCTCTGGGTTCATGAGATCACTCAGAGACTCTCCCAGCACGGTGAGGATCACCATATAATGCAGGAGCAACGTCTGAATGTTGGCCGCTTTCACCGGTACTTCCGTCTATCTATGACCCAATTTGACGACTTGATGTCCCGCATTAGTCCGAGGGGGAAGAAATATGAATAGGAATAAAATTAGAAAACCTTTTTATTATAGTCTCCATACAAATAAGAAATATATCTTAAAGGTCAGGAGGAGAAAGATCAGATTTTTCTCTATGTTTGTTTTGGACTCCACCTGCTGATCACAACAGTAACATGCCAAGTGCCAAAGCTGAGTCCCTGATTGGTTAACGCTACACATCTTCTTGGCCAAAGTTCTGATATTTGAACTCTGAACGAGCATTTAACTGAACATTCACCTGAATTCAAAACAACCTTTTTAGTTGTTTTAGTTTTTAGAGGTAATTGAGAATAAGAAATCTAAACAATTGAGGAAACATCATTGAGGTTTTTCTACAGATATATGTATCTTGGAATTAAAGATGCATAACTTAGTCTGCTAAGTCCAAAGAGTCCAAAGTGAAATGTTTTGGAGCATCTGACTGTGCTGTGAATGAACATCAGAAATGAAAGCAGCAGGTTCTTTATTGACTGGAGTCACCTTAGAGTGATCTTAATTGCCTTGTTGTTCTTCAAGTCACTCACTCTTTTATTATCTTTGCACACACAAGTAAACACTTACCCTCTCTCTCCTCAGTTGTCAGGTCAGTGAGTCTGAGGACATGTCGCCGTGGCAACAGCAATGTCTGGTAAGGCCAAGTTGCCCAGTATGGAACCACTGCCAGCCAAGCAGAATTCCCTACCACCACACGATCCTAACAAGACGAACGTGGTAATGCATTTTCAAAGTTTCAAATGCGATAAAATTACTTCTTAAAAAAACTTTTGGACTAAATGCATTTTTTCTCAAAGGGTAATCCAGTAACCTCTGCACTTTGACTTTATTCTTCTGAACAAGTGCAAATATTTTAAATCCTAAGACTTTCTTTCTCATTTTACTTTTTCTTGTTTCAGACTTTTAATGAACTTTACTCCTCTCAAAAATGTCACTGCAGAATATGGAATAAAGCATTTTTAAAAATTTGTATAACAATTTTAGTAAAAGGGAAAAAAAGACAGAATTGTGCAGAGGTCAGTGCAACTGATTCAAGTTCTTATAATAAAGTTTTTTGATAAAGTAAAATAGTTCACCATAACTTGTAATAAATTAGTATTTAGGTTTAATATTCCTGTATTTTTTTAATTTGTCATGCTATGCAAGTTGTTATATGCAATAAAACTGGAAAATGTAAACAGTTGTATTTTTTTAGGTGTATTTTTTGCGTTATATTCTATCTGCTGTTTTTAATTGAGCTATAGTAACAAGGTTTTTTTCCCATTTGTGTGATCAATAAAGTTTTATTCTATTTTGTTCTAATCTAAACATAAGGAAAAATGGTGTTTGGATCTGGTTCCTCAGTTTGTTTTGTTATAACACAGTAGTGCACAAAAGCAACTCAATCATACAAATGACAAACAGAACTTTCACACAGTGTGGCCCGGGTTAACAAAGACAACCACAAGTTCTGTCGACCTGCAATTGAAAGGTGGATTTCGTGTGTGTTCAAGAGACCAGAGGCAAAGGAGTAAGGCGTTAAGAGTGAAAGCAAGTTCAAGCTTTTCAATCACCTTGTGACTAGAAAGAGGAACAGAAAAGGAGAGATCCTAATGGAGGAGTTTGTTGGATGGATGGAAGGATGGAAGGAGGATGTTTTAAAAGTAAAGAGTGTCAGATAAACTGGTGAGTCTTAAGCCTTAGTCACAACTGCCCTTACAGATGGATACAAGCTGTCATAGTCAGCACAAAATAACAAAGTTGAAGACCGCTCTGAGAACCTCATAGAGCAAAAATGTTTTTCTACTGGCATGCTGTGGACAACAGGTCGGAGCAAACACATAAAAAGTAATAAGTAAGTAGGGCTGAAGAGCATGAGACGCAGGCACAACGTATAGATTTTTCATCCTTTCAACCCCCCACCCCACCCCAAATCTAGCAAAAGGAGCCCGTTAAGCAGCCTGACTGTTAGAAATGAGAAAATGAATCAATCAAAGTATAGTTTGTGTAGGCATCCTACAGGCGTCCTACGAGCACTCAAGTATCACCTGCACACCCTGTGTGTGCAGCATTTTCACGCAGTCAGTAAGGAGTCAGTGTGTGCACCTTATTAGCGACTAAAGTGTAGTGTAAGGGTGCCATACGACAGCATCACTACTATAGAACACGTGCGTGCAACTTACATTATCTTTACAAGTACTTTATGATACATTTACAACACGCAAGACAATCATACGATCCATTTTTCAGACGTTCCTTTAAGATGACTGCATGAGGCTCAAGAGGACTGAAAACACACGTGCACTCCCCTTAAGAATCAGCGGCAACTCTTTACCACACTCTATGAGTTTGAACAATCAAAAAGCTGCAGCACCTGTACATGTCAACCCCCTGTATGTGTGTTTGTGACTAAAGCTTTAAGCCGGAAGTTGAAGCTGTGATACTGAAAATTGTCTGTGGTTATGCACTTAAAGTCCCACTCCAACCCTCTTTTGATCTACTGTAAAATTGTTCCTAGTGGTTTTATGAATAATTCGCTTTATAGCTAAAATAGAAAAACCTGTGTCATCGTCTAGGACATAGTTTCAGAGGAACGGCAGGAGTCCAACAGAAAAAGAGTTGTGGGCGGGGACAGTTGGTGTGAAGTAAGGCTGCGCTCATTTCCCATGATCTTTTTGTTTAAACTCTCTACCAGCTCAGACATGGAAAACAAGTACGTTCATGGATCTACGCATCTAAGAGGATGTATCAGAATGGAGTGAAGCAGGGAGCTTGTGGCCTGCAAATTGAAGTTTATACATGGAAACTACAAGCATTTTTAAACAGCACACAGTTGAAATCCTATTTTTTTTAATCACTAAAAAATGTGACAAGAAAATGTTAAAAACACCAAAAACAGTTTTTATTGGAGTGGGTCTTTAAAGATCAAACTATTTAGAACAACCAGTGTTTGAAGAGTAACAATGAAAGACAGACGTTTTCGATTACAACTCGCTTGCATATTTTTCTTTTAACGTTGCATTAGTTGACAGTTTGGTTAATAAAGAAATATCTGAAAACACAAGCCGTGAGGATAAAAAAAAACCATGCATCACCGAGAGTAAAGGATGTGTCTGCAGCAGAATCAGGTAAAATGATATGAACCAGGCCAGCTGGAACCGGCCTGTTTCATCAAGAGACATAATTATCATTAAGTGTTACATGCAAAATTTGACTAAAGCAGATTTAACAAGCTGATGAGTTGCAACAAACATGACCCGACCTTTCTAATACAATCCATTTGAAATAGATTAGCTTAGCTTGTATCTGTGTGTGTGTGTGTGTGTGTGTGTGTGTGTGTGTGTGTGTGTGTGTGTGGGGGTGTGTGTGTGTGTGTGTGTGTGTGTGTGTGTGTGTGTGTGTGTGTGTGTGTGTGTGTGTGTGTGTGTGTGTGTACGTTTTCCAACCCAACTCTCCTCATGGCATCATGCTAAGGCCTAATAGACGGCAGGGACGGCAGTGGCTCAGGTGGTTGAGCGGGTCGTCCAATGATCGAAGTGTTGGCGGTTCGATCCCCGCTCCCACCAGCCAAAAATGTCGTTGTGTCCTTGGGCAAGACACTTCACCCTCCTTGCCTCCAGTGTGGCTCCACTGGTGTGTGAATGTGTATGAATGATCCCGGTGATGGTCAGAGGGGCCGTAGGCGCGAAATGGCAGCCACGCCTCTGTCAGTCTGCCCCAGGGCAGCTGTGGCTACAACCGTAGCTTACCATCACCAAGTATGTATGAGGAGTGAATGAATAATGGACATAATGTAAGCGCTTTGGGTGTCTTGAAAAGCGCAGATAAATCCAATCCATTATTATATTATTATAATAGTATGAATAATATCAAGCAGCAGTACAGCTGATCAGTTTTTTTAATCTATTTGCCACATGTGGGGACAAGAAACATCATTAACAAAATGAAAACTGAACAAATCTCACAAATTCCAGCCTTCTAAAAATGGAATGTATAAGGTGTTACCAAGCAACAGCCTGTTTATACAAACACCAGACACCACAATCGAGCAGCTCTGACCTTTTGGCTCTGATGTCTTAACCAACCCCAGAGAGAAGTGTTTGTCTTTTCAGCTGTCACAACTTCCTGAGCGTGTCTGTTGTTTGATGCAGCATGGAGAGTAAACCACTGATTAAAAATAACTTATTTGAAGTTTCAAGAAGTTCCCTGATGCTGGCAAGACTGAAATGTAAAGTAACTCCAGTTGAAAAAAAAAGATTTTTAAAAGTTTTGGTAAATTCAACATTATGTGACGTTTACAAGTGTTTGTCACTGCTGGTTAAATCTGATTCACACAGCAAATAGTACAATGTGTAATCTGAAAATGAAACATAAGGATCTGGTATGTAGCAAAATAAATTAAAAAGCACTGAGTGGTGGTGACAGCTGAATAAATATGCTTCAAAATTGATAACAAAGTAGCACCAGCTTAATATAAAATATTTTAGTGAAGTCACTGACTATTTTTTTCACTAGAAGATATTACATATGTTGAAGCAATGCAAATCTTAAAGATTTACGAGGTTACTGCAATAGACAGTCCTTGGAGTTGCTTCTTTTTAAAGTTTACAATTTGATTTAGATTGCATTTTATACAAATACTTGTTTAAGTTTTAATGGAAGTCGTGCTGCACTGATTTTCCAGTTCATGGATGGCCAGAGGAGTCACCCTCTAAAAAAACGTCTCCATCTCGTTTTCATGGTGCCAAAAGCCTGTTCGTTCCCTGCTTAGTGGAACTGAAGGTTACGATTTTATCAGAGTGGCATGACTTTAATAGTCAAGAGATCATGAGAGATCAAGATGGTCTCTCATGAGCGAAGCATGAGCATACATTGGAGCAGAAAAGGTTCCTTAGCAATATAGCTGTATGATATCAGTAACAGTCGTGTGAAAATGTCTAACAATAGGTATCGCCAATAGACATGTTGGCAGTGTTGTGACTTAAGTCTTTGTCACATATCCCCCGTACAAGGGGTTTACCAGTACGGCTGCCGCGAGTTTTTGGTTGGGCCAGCCCATGGAGGATCATAGACCGCAGTGGCCAGATCTTAAGGGAATTGCAGATGTCTTTCAGTTCAGAGGTTCATACGGTCACCTTAAGGGCCTTAAGAAACATACAATGTATCTGTAGTAATTGTATCATAAAGTATTTGTAAGGATAATAGAACTTGCACGCACTTATGAATAGGTTTTGGTGTCATATGGTGCCCTTATGCCACACTTTAATTGTTAGTATTGTGCATATACTGGTCCCCTACTGACTGTGTGCGAATGCTGCACGCACGGGTTGTGAAGGTGGTATGCAAGAAGTATCACCATGTGACTACGCCGGTAGGACGCCCACACAAACTACACTGCGGCTTGAAAAAATGAATAATTGCCTCTAACTATTTTGACACGCCACTGAAAGTGTATGTATAATACTAACATTGTTTCTAAATTCTCAGCAAAGAGTTGGAAAAAAAAGGACTCTCATAACCAACAGCAAAACCAGCAACTGTTGCAGGTAAGAGGAGTAACACAGAAACATGACTGCACAGGCTCATGTGTAAAAACAAACCCCACTTAGGTCATTATTCTCGCAGTGCATATGGAACATATGGTTGTACAACATCAACATACATGTATTTCATATGCATTACGACTTGCCTCAGACAGATTAATCTGGTTGGAAAGTCACCGCTCACATAAACAATATCCCCCGCACCGCCCATTTCCATCTCTGCAATATTCGTCGCTTCCGTCCCTCCCTTACCCCTCACTCCACAGGTATACACAGTACCAGTGACGTGCGGTGAGGTTAATGGCTGGTGAGGCACTGACGTCATCAGTCAGATTTACAAACATATGAACCATACTGAGTAACTTATTCACCATTTGATTGACAACAGTTAACGTGTTTTGTTTAAAATATCATTTCAACATGTTTTTTTTCATATACAAACTGCAGCATAGAAAAAATCACAAACGTTATTATCGTCTTACCTTTACTTGTAAATAAAGTCCATACGCCGCTCCTTCTGAAGAAAATGACTTGCCGCTTGCTATCACTTCTTCTAGTATTTTTTAGCGTCATAATCTCAGGGCTCACTGGCGCCCCCTAACATGAGGCACGAGAACTGCTGGCCTCACCCAGCAGCTTTTTCGCCGGCGTTTAGCGCTCAGCACAAGAAACACGTCCCTCACATACAGTTATTTATAAAAACAAACACTGTACATCATATACATCTGCTAAATTATGCAAACTCAGCTCATATAGTACGAGTGATTGAACTGATATACAGAGAGACAGCAGTACCGTCTGACTACATAGGTATTGCGCAATCCAAGGTGAGGCTCAGCGGGCTGGTGCCTCATCGCACGTCAAATGCGGAAATTCAGCGATTTTGAAAAGAAAAAACACCCAAAAATGGTACAGTTAAATGGAAAATGACTGCAAAGCACAAATTACTGATTGAATATAATAAGTGAATTTATTTTTTCTCTTTTCTTCCCATAATGACAGGTGAGGCACAGCCTCACCTGCCTCTCCTGACTGCACGTCACTGCACAGTACACATAGTCTCATCACCTCCCTTATTGAGTATTGTAACTCCATTGTTTCTGGACTTCCTCAAAAAACCCTCTGCAAACTTCAACTGGTCTAAATCTCAGCTGCTCGAATAATAACACATGCCACTTCCAGTCATCATATTATACCTGTCTTACAGCAGCTGTACTGGCTTCCAGTGCCTCACCGGTTTACCTACAACCTGGGTGAATAAAATGTAGTTGTATTTTAGAATTGAACTACCTTCTTGTTTTGTTGGTTTAGTTTGAAATTTTGAGTAATTTAGACTTAGCGTAATACATTAAACCAAGGAAAACAAAGGTTTATAGATCAGATATCTGTTATCATGATCCCTCAATATGTTTTTGAAATAATCAAGCTAAAATTTTGAAGTGTATCCCTATTTACAATGATGCTTATTTTTTATTCTAACTAACACTGTCTTTGGCACCTAAGCTAGGCTTTATGGCTTGAAACAAGAACAGGAAAATGTAAATCAAAGAAAGCCTTAAGGAAAAGAAAATCTGGTTTCAGTGCGTATTCAACACAGAAGTTTTCATTGGAAGTGGTCACTTGATTGTGTGTTGCAGAGGTTAATGTGAACCTAGCTTGAGAGCTTCAGTGTTATTACATTTTGAGGTGAATTGTCGCCTTTTCTGATTAAAATTTGACTTTCGTTTTTTTGTTTACCTTTGGGAAACATACTGTCCCTTGCTCTCCTTCCCATAAACGTATAATATGATTATAAAATATAAAGAACACAAAAAATAAGACAGTAAGTGGAGAATGTCCCAAGCCACACACACTAAAGGCAGCCAGTCCCAAACAACTTGATTCAATTAACTTTAAAAGTTTTTGTTTCAAAGTCAAGAGAGTCACCGGGGAACTGACACACAATTCAGGTTCCTCTTCAAACTGCCGTGTGCCAATTTACAGTCCTAACTCCACGTCAGAGAAACAGGTGCAAGGAGATGGGAACAGAATCACACACTTGTGCTCAAATGAACACACACACCTGTTTCCGGCTTCCGCTCTCACTTTAGAAAGGTCAGTCCCCTGGAGTGGTTCTCTACGAGATTCAAGTGTCTTCTGGGCACCTCTAAAACCCTCTCCTTTATCCTTCGGCCTTCTCTCAAACACATGCACATGCCACATGCACACTCCTAGTATAGCAGGTGAGCTCATTCCCTGAACAAATCAGTGGCTTTCCGCCTTTACCTCCACATTTTTTTTCCTTTGTTTCAGCATAGCTGCTCTCCTTTGCTTTATCTTTATGTTCAAGACCTGAAGTCTTTGCTTCTGCCATGTGTCTCTTAAAAATCCATGTTCTTTAAAAGTCAATAATTTAATACAATACTATTTTTCCTTTTTCATTTTATTTAAGTTTTCAACATTAAAGTTCAAAAAAAATTTTTTTCCAGATTTTTAATATGAAATTTACTGTTCTTGAAAATATTCAGATAATTTGCTAATGTATATATTTTATAATGTATATACTGGTACACAGTACTTATATATATATCTTGTTATACTAGTGAGGCTACATATGAAGACATTATTCATATGTTAGACGTATCTACATATTTTATTAGATTTTAGTTTCTTGACTTAAATTATAGAAACGGACACTATTTGCAGAAAACTCACACCTCTACAATGAAAGAAAAATGATAATTAAAACATACATTATATGAATATATTTATGTTTAATTAGATACAAATAAATTAAATGAGAGCTATGATATTCTAATTTATTTGCTGATTTTGTTGGCTGTTTTTTTACACTTCTTGATGAGAAGCCGCTTTCCTTTAGATTTTGTATTCAAGTGTAATTAATTGCCAAACGAACTGAATCATATACTAGATTCATTTTTTTAAACCCACTTTAACTTTCCAAAAATATTCAAAGAGTAACCTAAAAATCACGTTTTATTTTTATAACTGAATTCTCTGATGAAGGCATTACTATGGGAAGAGAAGTTCTTTGTATCCTAATAATGTTGTTTCTGGTCCCAAAATGCACAAAAACACAAATGCCCTACAAGCAAAAAACTGGTTGTGACTAAACAAATATACAGTAATATAAAGTATTTGAAAAAAACAAACTTTGGTAGTGTTGGCTGACATTTGGCATAAATGTGGTAAGAGCTATCGTCAGTAGTAACTGCTGATGATAATCCACACGTGCCACCACCACCACCCACAGTTTTCTAATCTTCATGCAATTTAGAAATGGACACTGGTGCATTATGCTAATAAGCATCTATGCTGTCCAATCACACGCTCCACTGACTAAGAATCAGGCGGGAGGGGGACTGAGAGAGCAGTGATATGAAAAACAGGACCCACAAAGGCAAACACTTAGAAAAGACAGTTAAAGGTGCAAAGATGGCAATGCTGTTCAGGCATGTTATACTTGGAGAGTTTTGAATTTCATCAAAGTTTAAGTAAATTCAGTCGAACACTTGGTTATTTTCGTAGGTATTTAAGCAAAGCAGTGTTTTTTTCTTAACATACTTAATATTCACACATGCAAGCTTTTAATGCAGAACTTGATTTATTTTTTTCCTACTTTATATCCTGTACATCTTATCTGCAACTTTTTACACATTTCTTTATTTTGAAGAGAAACAAATATTGCAAAAGCACATCACCATTGACTGACATTGTTAAATGTCCTTAAAAATAGAAAAAACATTGTTTTCTAAGGGTTGATCAAAAAATAAATTACTTCTTGGACAAGATTCAGAACAACTAAAAATGAAATGATGTGCAACGGCAAATTGTTTGCCTCCTTTGTAAGAAAGTAAAAATAATATAAAGTTTTTTCTGTGAATAACAACAAAAAGATTTTGAAAGTTTGACCAAAAAAAACTTTCTGATGTTTAATATGATATTTGAAGTTTAACAGGGTTCTCCATATATTTTGTATTATGTCACCTGTTCTGGAGTAACAGCGGTAAAATACTGTAATTTCAGATCCTCTATGTTAGGACCATCTTACTTAAGGGTTCAATGAAAATGGAATGGTTGTGTGTGTGCATGCCACACCTTTCTCTCAGCTTCTTGCCTCGCATACTCCAGCAGGAGCGGTTCTCCATGCTTTTGATAGTAATTTCGCTGGCAGCGGTCCGATAGAGCCGGCTCATTTGGCAGAAAGTTACTGGCCCACACCTACAATGACAAACAAAGCAAGAGAAAGATGACAGATCATATCACTTGTGACAAATTATTTTGTATCTATTCAGTCCAAAAGCTGCTTTAGCTCTGTATTTCTCTACGGAACAACTTTGACAGCCAAAACTAATTTTTCAAAACGATTGAATACAACAGCAATTCAAGTCAGGGAAAACATTCACTTCTTTTCAAAGCACCTTCTTTAACAAAGAACAGCTGCTTTTAGTTTTTTTTGTTTTTAGAATTATAGTGGTCTGAAGTCAGGTGACTTTTTCCTTAAAATGTCTTTGCAGAGTTTACAAAGCTGGAATAGTTTCATAGAGAAACGATATAGGCCATCTGTCAGGAATAGATCATGAGCAAGAAATTACATTTTACCATTATATTAAAATTAAAATGACATCTTTTAACATGGGATCCAATGACTGCATGCATGATAAGTGTAATTCATTTAAAAATAACTAAACCACTAAATAGTCTCTGAGCACAGATTGGTCAGCAGTTTACTCCTTCAGAGGACAACAAATGTTATAGACCAAAGGAAAGTAAGAAAATTCAAAAGAAAATTAGAAGTAAAAAAAAAAGTTGTAGCCCTAATTACTGTTCTATTACCTCTGCATTTAAAAAACATGTTTAACAAGTTTTAAATGTGGTCCTTGTTTACAAATCTCCTTTTGCTGCTGGATCAAAATAAGAGAGAAAAGCTAAGGGTGTATTCAGACTGCCAAAACCATTTGGTCTGGACCAAGTCCCCTAAATTTGTTCCAGATCAAGTCCTGAACCTTGCCTTTAGTCTGTATTCAGACTGCTGACTTTCCAGTTCCGGACCAAAGCTTGTAAACAAAACCACATGACTAAATATCTCTTCACTCATTGGTCACGAGGGGCAAGGCATAGCAAAAGGAGGCAGAAATTATGGAAGTCTTACACTTTGCAGTGCTTGTCAGGATAGTTCATTCAAACCTTAAACATTGCTGTAACTGTTTAAAGAGAAGAGTAAAATCCTAAAGAAAACTGCCTGATCAAGACATCAGGACAATCAGTATTGTTAATGTTTTTGTATATAATACAAATTGTATTGTATATGTTTTTAATAAAGCTTTGGAGGTTTCTTTTTCTGCTCTATTTCCTTAACAGTCATTTTACATGAATTTGAAGAATTTGAAGGACTCTTGTTGGTGCTTCATAGTACTCTGATGGCTAATAAACTAAACTAGCAGAATAAAACCTCTCTAAACTATGCCAGAGTAGATTAAGATAGACTTTGTCACAAGATAAATCAGAAACAGAAATAGCAACTGGAAATTTAAGTAAAAGGCCTTTTTGTGTGAATTTGTTGCATAATAATAAAGTGTGCTTGTATATGCAGAAAGGCAAATGACCAAGGAATATTTAGAATCCAGTTTCTATATTGTCGTGTATAAAAAAAACACTTTAATTTAAAATGATATAACTTATTATAGATCAAATTACTATTGCACTAAGCTGACTTATCTCATTTAAACTCTGTCCAGTCATCTTTTATTTTTTATTTCATCTGAAAATTGTAAAGGCTTTTAGAGATCTGTTACAACAAAAACCTTTAAAAAGATTCTGCTACAACCTTTCCAAAACCATACGACTAAACCATGAAGTGTGTTCGCTCTGCATGAATAATAACTGCAATTAATTGCATCCCTTGTGCTCTCCTAGGCACCTTAACATTAGGAGTTGGGTCATCTGGACCCAGTAGACAGTGCGCTGAACCTTTTTTCTTCAATGATTTGTGTTTTTCACTGGTGTCCATGGATTACATGAAATCCTCTTCACCTTTATCCACCTTTGTCATGGTAGGGAGAACACGTCAATGTAAGGGTTAAAATTCTGAGAGTTATAATTCAAACCATACCAGCCTATGGTGCATGGACCATGTTTAATTGAGTGATTTTGGCGGGGGGCAAAACCAAAAAAAAAAAAAACAGCAACAAATTAATCAAAAGAAAAGGGAAATGATTCTTTTGTAATATTTTTTTCCTTGTCACATGGAATTGATTTTGTGAATGACGAGCGATTTGTTTTGAGGTTGGCTCATTTCTTTTGTTGATGGAGATGTGGCCACACATTATGAGGCATTCCTAATGTTGTAAAGAATAAAGTTTTGAGTTGATGGAACAGAGTTGCTGCAATTTTACACATTACCGCATATTGTTGGACATCCTCTTTGCAAAAGCCACACAGCCAGATAATGGATTGTGTTAAATATAGCAAATTCCCTCTGTCTAATAATTCACTTCATGCTTATACTTTTGTTAACGGAAAACCCATTTCACATCTCCCCTTAAAGAATAAAATGCATACAGGAATAACGTGATTTCTGGATGGGTGGGGAGTGAGCTGTCTGCTGCTATTAGCAAGCCAGAGAGACATTTCTATGACTTAAAACACTGCTGTGAGTGTTTATGCACAATATTTAAAATATAATTTTATATATATCTTGTATCAACCATTTCCAGATACATCAAGCATTTCAATTCATCCCACAGTCCTACTCAATATGCATAGGAAATATGTGAGACCCTGTGGCTCCCAGCATTCCTATGATTGTATTAGTACATCTGCATTGTTGTCTTCATTAATTGATCACTAACACAATATTCATTGTGTAAGTTGATGCACAAGGGACAACAAAAACAAAACAGTTCCACATCTGACCTTCTAACATCCGTTTTGACAGACAGACACCGTCGGCGTTCAGAATACACTGCTTCCACTTTAGAGGCTAAAACATGCAAATGCACAAGTTCACATAAAACCATAAAGGCTCTTAGAGTTGAAAGGGGTATTACTATTTGAGATGCATGTTTTTCCCCCTTCACTTACAGAAAAACACATACGGCTCTGTCCCCCTGAGACTAATCTTATCAGAAGCAATGCCTGCAGAACAAGATTAACTTTTTCTCTATTTTTTTATTATTCTTCAAAGTTTCAGATAGTTCTGGCCTGAGGGGCTTGTGTGGCTGCACATACTGATGCGCACACACGTGTCTAAACTGCTCTTTTCTTGGACTTTGACATCTAAAAAGATGAAAAGGACAATGAAAAAAGCACACATCATTTTTAAACAGTAAATTTTCCTTGTATTTAGAAAAAGGTTTTGCCCTGTTCCCATTTTGAACGTTAGACTATGAAACACATTTTTACTGAATATATATTCAGTTAAAGGAGGTCACCAGAAAACATATGTTCATCTTGAGAAAAACAAAATTGTTTTAGAGAGTTCTGTGTTCAAACTGGATTTGAACCTTCTTCTTTTAGTGGCAGGGTTCTGTGCCGACGTTTGTCATTAATAAAAACCCTCAAGGTCTGTCTATAACATCGTTATCCTGAGGTCACATACTGCCATCTGTTGGTGATGGCTGCATGTGCATCATGGAAAACTGCATGCACTGATTAAAATAAGCTTTTGTTGTAATTTTTTTTAAATAAATATCCTAAAAGTGTTTAAGCTTTAATTGGTCTACTTAAAGAATAATCATTTAAAATAAAGACACACAACTAAAGCAAAAACGTTTAAAACTATTAAGCTTTGATTGGAGTGTGTTACTTCACTCTTTTGATTAAAAATTGTTGGAGGAAAAAAACAAAAGACTAAATGTTTAAGAATAATCCATAGAACATATTTCAATTTATAAATTACCATAGACATTTGCTTTAAAACTGTTTTTTCTTAATCTAAGATGCAAAGTTATGTCATAAAAAACAGAAAAAGTATCAAATGCTTTAAGCACTTGATACAAATTTCAATAACTTTTCTTTAACAAAAAACATTTAAACAATGTCAAAACATGCATAAAATCCGTAAAGCTGAATACATTCACATGCTTTCAAGACCAACTACGATGAAAATGGTCTTGTTGGTGTTTTGAACATTTTCCTGATGAGGGGGGACATGAGTAAAGAAAATTTAGCTCAAATTTGCATTTCTTTTTTCAAATTGCTGTAAATCAGGAGATTGTGACGCAGAAAATACGCCAGGCGGTTCACTGGCTCCCTGTTCCTCTCCACTCTGATGCATCGACTCACAGCTTTTTTTGATTTTGCCTAAAAACAGCATAATCATAATTAAAAGACCACTGGGAACGCTTTTAAAATAGATCAAATGATGATCAGAGAGGGCCTTTAAGTATATTATTTTCTTTTTAAAATATACAAAGCAGTAAGAACTTGTTCATTGGTGTTTCTTTTATTTATGTTTAATGACTCCAAGATGATTTAGGTAACCAGATGTGTCATCATGTGTCTAACTTTCCATTATTTCTTATTTTTCACATCAGAGGAGATTCCGAAAAATAATTGTGATGTTTAGATGACACTTCTTTTCAACTTAGCAGCAAGCATAAGTGTCCAAAATAAGCTAAACAACTACTGTATGTCTTATAAGAGACGTGCTTTCTTACCGTCACAAACCTTTTATTTTGGATGCATCGCTCTATATATGTTCCTGAAACCATAACAGTTATTGGAGGATTTCCCTCTAGCACCTCTTTGTATCTCAAGCTACCATGCCCTATTTGTGCATGTTTTCAACATCAAACTGTGACGTGACAGTTTGACAGGATCTGCTTCCCTCTGCCTGATTTGTTACCTCTGCCTGTCTCAGATTACTGACGAGGAAAACATAGAGATAAGCAAACATGCAGGCTTCAGCGTTTGGGTTTGACTTTGAGTACACCTTCACTCAAAATATGACAAAAATACACCGCAGCATCTTATTTCTGAATGTCAATCAGCAGTTTCATATGAGGAGACCTTTTGGGCTGAAAACCTTTGACTTACCCTTTCAAAACATCACAAATGTGCTGTCACGGTATAAAAATAGTGAGCTTTATTTATGTTGGGCATCAGTGCACAGCATTATTTTAGGAACTGCTGCTTACAAAAATGTAATGATTTAGTCAATAATAACTCAATTGTCCGAGTTCCTAAAGTGGCAATATTTTATGTCCATTACACATTTAACATTGTGGGAGAAACATTAATATTTTTGAATTTAGAAGGAACATTTTGGGGAATTAAGCTTTAAACTACAAAGTTCAATTAGTTTGTTTACTCTTTTTATCATTTGACATTCTCTAAATAGGCAGACATCAAAATGACTTCCTTTAAGGTCATTTAAATCAGAAAAGACGCTCACTGAGCCATGCTCAATAAACATTCTCAGGATTACTCTTAATTTACTGCAGACTGTTAAACCACAAGATATTTTGCCTCAGCAGCGTTTACTTCATATTTAATTAATATTCAGTCCTGCTTTTATGAACTGCACCACCTTTTACAACTTGCTATAAAATAGAAGTTTAGAGCAAATAAGGTAAAAAAATAAGTATTGTAAATTAGAAATGAATACAAAAAGTAATTATAAAACACTGAGATTTTAAAACAAAGGAGTTTTTAAACAATCAAAAAAGGTGTTTCTTATGGAAACAATCTAATTGTTTCAGCCACTATAGTGCTTGAATTCACATAGTTCAAACATTTTGGATGAGGGTTGCCTAATTCTTCCTTTTTTCCTTTTCTCTCTGCACAATTATTTATGCAGATTTGCTGACTCAGGTGTCCCCTCATCCAGATTGACTGTCCACATCTGATACGTAATACGCAACAAGAGGTGCAGGGAAGTTTGGAAACAAGGCAGGGGGAGAATATTGAAGTCCAAGGTTGGGCAGCCCTGACCTGAATGAATCTCACTTCAAAAAAGTGCAGAGATACAAATCTAATCTGTGCTCTGGAAGCACCAGAGTGCAGCAACTGTCATTCTCCAGCAGCTGATTCCACCACATGAGCTGTTTTTTACTAACTATTATTCATTTGGCACCAAGGTTATGCATACGGTATGTTTTCCTACCTGGCAGTGAGGATGTGGGTTTGAACAGCCCATCATTGCACCCTTATTCTCAAAGATCTGAAAAAAATAAAAATAAAAAACTTAAACAAACTTTACTGGGAGTGCATATACAAAACAAAACCACAATTAAACTCTTAATAAGTATAAAACTTTATAAACAAAGTCATTATTTTCAACATTTATGACAACATCTGTGCTGACAAAAAATATAGAAGACTTTAACCCGAAAATGTTTGCGTACTTAATAGTTTTATTGAAGACTTGAAGAAAAACGTGACCTGCCAGTATGTATTAGTAACCCCATCCTGTTTTGGACATCGCACTAATGACAGCTAGTTCGGCATAAAACAGCGGTTAAAGGCTCATTATGTTGTCAGCTAGGACTGCAAGCTGATACCAATGCAATTGTTCATAAACGAATAGAGTAATGACTACACTTTAACACTAATGACAACACATTTGGAAGTGAGGACCTTCATAAAGTAATGGTCACAGCAGAGACAGCTAACAAGTGCTTTAATGCATAAAGCTATACTGGTTACAAGAAATATTTTGTCACTGGACTTATTTTTTATTTCTAAGGCAGCAAAGTGCTGTTGAAAAGGGCTTGCTGCATTCAGGACTAACAGAATCCCAGTCTGCCTTTTTATTGGTCTGTATTCATCCTTCTATCCTGCTCTTGGCAACAAGGATGTGATCTTCTCGGAATACTGAACAATATCCATCCATCTTTTTTGGCAGCTGGTACAGTTGAATGTCCTGTCATATTTACTTAGGAGCTTGTCTTTGCCAAACAGAGATGAGCTCTGCCTTCTGTCCCCTAGTTGTGAATGTCATCCTGACATAACCTTGAAAGGAAACTGCACAAAAATTTACAAAAACAAGTTTTAACTTTCTCAAACACATTTTATTAGATTTTAAAAATTCTCTACAAACCAACTTTTTCATGATAAATGAGCAAGAAAGATAATACAGGCTTTATTTACATGTCTGTTTAAGTCCCATATCTCATATGTCCAGTTATTTAGAAATCAGTGAAGAATCTATGGAAATGGAAATGGGAATCCCTACCTGAACCCACGGGTATGTAGCACCCAGTTCCTCTAGGATTTCCACCCACTTTTCAACCACCTTCACAATTTCTTGCTTTTTCATGAGAGGGAGTGTCACATCAGACCAGGGATGAAAACACATGACCTTACTATAAAAGCACACAAAAAAGATGGTGGGAAACAACATTAGTGATGGCATGAATAATTGGATTTCGTCAAACGGTTTTGGTTACAAATGTTCAAAATGTTTTTAATAAACAAAAGAATTGGGATAAAACGCCATCTGTTTCTCTGAGGAATCATAAAAATGTTAAAGGTAGCAAGGAAGTTTAAAAATAGTGCTAAAATATCAGATGTATTTTAAAATAAACCCAATAATTAACTAAATAAAGCTTACAGTGCTATGATAAAACTAAACTTAGTAACAAGCTGAAGTCGTATTAGTTGCCACGCACCTAGGTGTTTGAAATCTGACGCATCCCCTGGGGGAGCGATTAGCTGCAGGCACAGCTGCGTTCAGGAACCATTTGGTGGTTTACCCCCCCCCCCCCCCCATCCCAACCCCTTAATGCTGAGTGGCAAGCAGGGAGGCACTGGATCCCATTTTTAGATTATTTGGAATGACTCAGCTTTCCAGTCTCAGCATATTTCAACATGTCAGATTACAGCTTCCTCTGAAGTTCATAGACAGGTACAGTGGCATATCAATCCTTTTGACTGTATAAAAGAACTGGACTGAGTGCCCCCCCCAGGCATTGCAAACAGGAGGTATCCGTTGGCTCCAAGAAGCCTAAATCTCAGACTTCTATAGAGAAATAAACAGCTATTACTCAGTCATAATATTTATCAGACTAACCATTCTAGTTTTTTTAACATATTCTTGCTAATCCTAATTTTTTTCCAAGATATTTTTGCTGCAGTGTAAGTTATAAACCAGTGGTTCCCAAACATTTTCTGCAGGGCCCCCCTTTCTGAAGATTAGAATATTTTCGAGCCCCCCCACACTGACACAAACATACAAATCCTTTGTTTCTAAACTCTGCCGCACCCCCCTGCAATACCCCGCGCCCCCTGGCCCCCCAGTTTGGGAACCACTGTTATAAACTGACCAAACAGATAAAAGTATGTGGTCTTGCATCAACGAGAAGCATTTGATTAACAGATTCTCTCGAGCCCCCTTTCAAGTGGTAAAAGTGTGGCCTTCCAACAAGCTCATTTCTGATTAAGGATAGTGGTTGCCATGTTGACTCAGTCCGACTCAGACCTATCACTGTTTACAGACATGGCAGCGTCCACACAAAAAAGTGGCGACTGAATTGACTTCATTTCGTTGGAGCATTTTCTGTGGGTGACGTCACACTCACTCAGTCCAATTTTCATATATAGTCAATGCTCAATACAAATATACCACAAAAGTAAAACACATGCACAATCATTCACAGTTGTTAAAATTTGAAAAAGCTGGTTTGCCTTTAAACACCACTAAGTAGAGTTTTAAAGAGTAAAAATGTAAGACCCTTTCTTATACAGTAGTGATAAACTTTGTTGAGACCTGACTACCTTTGGATGAAAATGTATTTTGAACTATAGCATTCCTTTAAAGAGACATTTGACCGTTGCCCTTATCATGCCAATACCATTGGAAAAAAAGGAAACAATACATGGAGGGCGGGGCAAGCCTGTAGATCAGGGCTATCAAACATACGGCCCGCCAGAGGGTTTAATCCCAGCCACTCATGAAGAGAACAAACTTTAAGGATGTTTAAAAAAAACAAATATCTAGACTATTCCTGGGGTGTTATTTATTTTTAAAGAAATAACGCAAATGCACAATTTCGCCACTAGGGGGAGAAAGGAAAAGAAAAAAAGGTGAAGCAGCATATCTCTTCACGTGCCAAAAGAGAAACCTAAAAGCCCTGCGTCTAGGTAAGATGCAGTTTGGTTCCCCCAGAGCCTGGTTACATGTTACTTGCTATATCAGTAGTGACACTCTAAATACCAAAATGTTGTCAAAAAGAAAAAAAGTTGAAGTGGAGTGCCGAGCTCTCCAGGAAAAATGGACAGAGTTTTATTTTTTTCACGGAGCTGAAAACAAAAGTGAACAGTCAGTGGAAGGGAAGCAAGATCACCGAATGGATTAATATTTGGGGTGACAGCTATATTCTGTCATGGATGGTCCTGCTGCTCAGCTGCAACCCTCCTGCTGGCTCCTCCTCCCTCACCTGTTTTTCCAGCTGGTGCTCATGTTCTCTCTGATTAGGTTCTCTTCTTAAGTTGCCCTGTTTGTTCTGTGGTTGTCGCAGCGTTTTCATTCATGCTTTTGTTCAAGTGTGCTCTTGGCATTAAAGCCTGTTTACCACGTTACGCCGACTCGTTGTCGTTTCCTGCAATTGGGTTCCTCCGTTGGTTCACGTAACATTTCCTCCGTTGGTTCACGTAACATTACGCTGCGACCCTGTCCAACCCAGCAGGAACTTCTGATTCGAGGCACTTACCTGGGTCCTCCGCCGAGGCTGGCTTCGTCTTCGGAAAGGAGATGCAGGAGGTCAAGTCTGGTATGCAGCAGCTCCACGCTCGCCTTTCTCAGCTGGAGCATACACCTTCATCCCCGACTCGGCAGATCAGGCTGGGTCATCCTGAGTCTTTTGATGGCTCGGCTGAGGACTGTCGGGCTTTTCTCACCTCCTGTCGTCTTCACTTTGAATTTAACCCATGTGAATTCCCCTCCGAGCAGAGCAAGGTGGCGTTTGCTCTGAGCTACCTCACTGGAAGAGCCAAACGATGGGGACTGGCGGAGTGGGAACGCGGATCGGAGCTGAGACGCTCCTTTCGTGACTTTTCCGCTCGGCTACTAACGGTGTTCGACCCCACCACACCTCACCGAGCCGCCGCTTCGGAACTTCTCAGCCTCCAACAGGGTCCCCGCAGCGTCTCGGACTACGCGGTGGAGTTCCGGACCCTGGCTGCCAGTACCCGCTGGCCGGAGGAGGCTCTTTCTGACGTTTTTCTTCGGGGGCTGTCCGACGCTCTGAAGGATGAGCTGGCGGCGAGGGAGCTTCCGGAGGACCTGGAGGAGCTGATCGACTTGGCGGGTCGCATCGACCGGAGGATGAGGGAACGAGGTCGGGAGCGACGCGGTCACCCCGGGCTCCGCCCATCGCTTCCGGAGGAGCCGTCTCCGCTTCTATCCAGCTCTCCGCGTCGGTTTTCCACCCCTCCCCCGGAGTCCATGCAGCTAGGAGCAGGCCGGCTCTCCACGGCTGAACGTCGGCGCCGCCAGCGAGAGGGTCTATGTTTCTACTGTGGACAGTCTGGACACATGGTGCGTCATTGCCCGGGAAACGCCAGGGCTCCCCAGCAATGAGGAAACTGGTGAGCCGCAATACTGTTTTTTCCTCGCCCTCTCGTCCATCAACCAGTGTCTTAGTAGCATTTGCCGGGGCCCAGGAGGAGTTTGAGACTCTCATAGACTCGGGTTCGGATGGGGATCTGATCTCCCTGGAGGTGGTGGAGAGACTTATGATACCCCTCGAACCTTTGTCTCCAGCATTGGAGATCCATGCCATAAACGGGTCTGTAATACACAAGGTTTCTAACCGCACCGTTATGGTTTCAGTGACTGTCTCGGGAAACCACACGGAGACTATGACTTTTTATGTTGTTGAGGCTCTTTCACCCCCTGTAATTCTTGGCTTCCCCTGGTTATGCAGGCATCAACCGCACATTGATTGGGCTACAGGGCGGTTTCTATCTTGGAGCCCCTTTTGTCTACTAAACTGTCTTTCTACGGCTGCAGACCGAGTTTCTGTTGAGGTACTGCGGTCTCCGGATCCCCCAGACCTTAGTAAGGTTCCATCCATGTATCATGATTTAAGTTCTGTATTTTGTAAGGTTCGTGCCAAATCTCTACCTCCCCATCGCCCCTATGACTGTGCCATCAACCTTCTGCCAGGGACCCAACCCCCTAAGGGTCATATATACCCCTTGTCACCGCCTGAAAGGGAGGCCATGGACACGTATCTGCGGGAGAGTTTACAGGCGGGGCTCATTAGACCTTCCTCCTCGCCTGCTGGGGCGGGTTTCTTTTTTGTGGGCAAAAAGGATGGGGGCCTGCGGCCCTGCATTGACTACAGGGGTTTGAACAAGATTACTGTGCGTAACACATACCCCTTACCTCTGCTGCATACTGCGTTTGACCTGCTAAGCGGGGCACGTATTTTTTCTAGGCTGGATCTCAGGAACGCATATCATCTGGTTCGTGTGAGAGAGGGCGATGAGTGGAAGACTGCGTTTAACACTCCTAGCGGACATTTTGAATATTTAGTCATGCCCTTTGGACTAACAAATGCTCCGGCAGTGTTTCAATGCTTGATTAATGATGTTTTGAAGGATATGCTGAACAAATTTGTGTTTGTGTACTTGGACGATATTTTGATTTTTTCTTCTGACCTAGATTCACATGTGCAGCACGTCAGAGCCGTCCTCCAGCGCCTCCTGGAGAACCACCTCTACTGCAAGGCCGAGAAATGCGAATTCCACACTACGCGGACTCGGTTCTTGGGGTATGTGGTTTCTCCGGGCCAGGTCCAGATGGATGACTCCAAGGTTCAGGCCGTTCTGGAGTGGCCGGTTCCCTCTGGTAGGAAGCAACTTCAGCGCTTCTTGGGGTTCGCCAATTTTTATAGGCGTTTTATCAGAGGTTTCAGTGGCGTTGCTGCACCCCTTCATAGGATTACGTCTGATAAGATGCATTTTGTTTGGGACGAAGAGGCTGAGAAAGCTTTTTGTGAGCTGAAGAGACGTTTCTCTGCAGCCCCTATACTGACTCAGCCTGACCCCTCCAAACAATTCATTGTGGAGGTGGATGCATCTGAGTCAGGTGTGGGGGCTGTGTTGTCACAGAGGGCGTCCGATAATAAAGTTCATCCCTGCGCGTATTTCTCCCGCAAGCTCACTCCTGCGGAGAGAAATTACGATATAGGGAACAGAGAACTGCTGGCTGTGAAGGTGGCCCTGGAGGAGTGGCGCCACTGGTTGGAGGGGGCTGAGCAGCCGTTTCTGGTTTGGACGGACCACAAGAACCTTGAATACATCCGGTCTGCTAAACGCCTCTCTCCCCGCCAGGCCAGGTGGACTCTGTTCTTCGACAGGTTCGATTTCACCCTCTCCTATCGACCAGGGAGTAAGAACATTAAACCGGACGCACTCTCACGTCAGTACCAACTGGAGGAGGAGGAGAGACCTGCTGAAGGCGCACCTGTACTTCCCTCGCACATGGTGCTAGGGACCACCCGCTGGTCGCTGGAGCAAAAGGTACAGGCATCCGTCCCAGATCCTTCCTCCATCCCCGCGGGCTGTCCGGAGGGCCGACTCTATGTGCCTTCAACTCTTCGAACCATGGTGTTAAAGTGGGGCCACTCTTCCAGACTGGCCTGCCACCCTGGTGTTACGAGGACTGGGTTCCTTATTGCCCAGCGTTTCTGGTGGCCCTCTATGTCCTCTGACATACGGGCTTTTGTGTCAGCCTGTCATGTGTGTGCCAGCGTCAAGACCCCCCCAGCTGGGCTACTTCACCCTCTACCTGTGCCGTCTAGACCTTGGTCCCACGTTTCCATGGACTTCATTACCGGATTACCTAACTCACAAGGTAGTACAGTTATTCTCACAATCATTGACCGGTTTTCTAAGTTGGCCCACGCCATACCCCTTCAGAGACTCCCTTCAGCCAAGGAACTGGCTACCCTGGTTTCGCGCCACCTGTTTCGCCTTCATGGACTTCCTCAGAACATCACATCGGACCGGGGCCCACAATTCATTGCCGCCTTTTGGAAGGAGTTCTGCAACCTCCTAGGGATCAAGGTCAGTCTGAGTTCTGGATTCCATCCTCAGACCAACGGCCAGGTAGAGAGGTACAATCAGGACCTGGAGACGTCGCTGCGTGCCATGTGCGGGAGGAGCCCCAGAACCTGGTCTTCGCAACTCCCATGGGTTGAGTACGCCCATAACTCCCTGGTTAACTCTACGGGGTACTCTCCCTTTCAGGCCGCCTATGGGTTTCAGCCACCCTTGTTTCCACACCAGGAGCAATTGGCATCCTCCTCGGGACCGGCGGCGTTCGTGAGAAGGTGTCGTCGCACCTGGAGCAAGTTCCGGCTGGAGCTCCTAAGGAACCAGGAGCGTTTCACTACGGTGGCCAACCGTAGGAGATCTGCCGCCCCGGACTACAAGGTGGGAGACAGGGTGTGGCTGTCCACGTCTGACATCCGTTTGCGGGGTGGCCCTAGGAAACTGCACCCCAGGTACATTGGTCCGTTTCCCATCACCCGTGTCATTAATCCTGTGGCTGTAAGACTGGACCTGCCTCGCTCCATGAAGGTGCATCCCGTGTTCCACGTCAGCAAGTTGAAGCCTGCCCAGGACTCCCCCCTGCAGCCCGCTCCCGCTCCTCCTCCAGCTCCGCGGATGGTGGGCGGTGGTCCGGTTTACACTATCCGGGAGATTCTCGCCTCCAGGAGGGTCGGTCGGGGTATTCAGTACCTAATCGACTGGGAGGGTTACGGTCCGGCTGATCGGCAGTGGGTGCCCGAACGTCACATCTGTGACCCCTCGATGATCGCCCGTTTCCATCGCCTCCATCCGGATCAGCCTCGTCGGGGTCCGTCTGGTAGCCGGACTTAGGGACGGGGGTTCTGTCATGGATGGTCCTGCTGCTCAGCTGCAACCCTCCTGCTGGCTCCTCCTCCCTCACCTGTTTTCCCAGCTGGTGCTCATGTTCTCTCTGATTAGGTTCTCTTCTTAAGTTGCCCTGTTTGTTCTGTGGTTGTCGCAGCGTTTTCGTTCATGCTTTTGTTCAAGTGTGCTCTTGGCATTAAAGCCTGTTTACCACGTTACGCCGACTCGTTGTCGTTTCCTGCAATTGGGTTCCTCCGTTGGTTCACGTAACATTTCCTCCGTTGGTTCACGTAACATATTCAGGCCAAACTCGAGGGCTCTTTTCCCAACCGAGCGGTTTTTGAAAAAATTTCCAGCTAAATGGCAGAGCGTGGTGTTGAACCTATCCTGCGATTACTTTTTTTTCCCTTTTCGACGTGGTCAGAAGCGCGAGGGAGACATTCTCCAGGGCCGAAGGCGGATCCTCCTTCACTTCCCCGTTCGGACCCTCAGATTCTCCAGAGCGAGTTAATAAAGACTCAATAGCATTTATTCTGGGGGGAGCCTTCTTTTATTGTCGTTCTCCTTCCTCCGTAACACACAACACACAACTCTCTTACACACACACGCGCGCCGCCCCAGCACAGCAGTGTGAACGTAGCCTTAGATATTTTGAGCAGTTTTGAAGCTCCTAAAATGGTCAAAGTCAAAAAGCGCTTTACATAAATATTGCAATTGTGGAATAGGTGTCTTTTATTCCATTATTTTTTACATTATTAACAGTATTTGTATCTGTTTAGGACCAAAGAAGAAAAGTATTATTAAATCATATCAAGTAAAAATAAAATTAACTAAAATTAAAGTTATAAAAAGGCTAATTTTGTTTGAAATTGTGTTCAATAAATGAAGCTGTTTTTGCAACTCGTTTAATGTCACTTCTAAAATCTATAGCAGAGTGAGG
Organism: Oryzias sinensis; assembly: GCA_037389245.1. NCBI lineage: Eukaryota > Metazoa > Chordata > Actinopteri > Beloniformes > Adrianichthyidae > Oryzias > Oryzias sinensis. The sequence continues at coordinate 18,702,073 of CM074502.1, read as the reverse complement.
TTTTCCCCAGAGAAACTTGGATTCCTTTTTTTTAGTTGGATTGTTGAACTTGTATCTGAGACAAGCTGATTTTAAGTTTAGCAAGAGTTTCTAGTATCAAGAAAAAAATATTTTTCCCAGTTTATAACAAAGTTTCACACAGGCTTTTGAGTGCAAGATCAATAGAACCTGGGATTTATCCAACCAGGTAGGACCCCTGGTGCCAGTTGTTCGAACATGCCTCTGAGAGAACTCAGCATGGGACAGCAGGCTGTGGGATTCTAACAGCAAAGCTTACAAAGCATTATCAACAAGAAAAAGCACGAGCAATTTGACAGTCAGAGGTGTGTCTAAGCTTTTTTATAGGGGTGGGCTGTGTACCGATAGCTAGTGTGCTCTTAGCTTGTAGCAAACAATAATGAAAAGTAGGCAATGAGATATTTACAGCCTTGGCTTCATTAAACAAAAGCACAGTTGAAACAAAGAATAAATAAAAAATAGAGAATTTATTTTAATTTTGGTTTGATATGCAGAGATTCTGCAAACATACACACCTAATCCCACAAGTTCCACTCTGATCATCTTTTGACCTATTGTAAAAGGGTTCCCGGTGGTCTTTTAACTATGATTTTCCATTTTTGTCAAAATCGAAAAACCTGTGTCATTTTCTCAGACATTGTTTCTGCAGAAAGGCAGTAGTTCATCAGAAATTCACCTCTGAGTGGACCAATGGATGAGAGCAACTCCACCCCCACATTCCCATGTCATAAATACAATCTTTTTCATCTGCTCCTAATAAGCTTAATTTCCTTTATATATGTCCTTCATCAGCAGAACAATGCCACAAAAACATTAAAAAAGAACAAAAAAAAAACAAATTTCCTCTAAGTAGGTCTTTAAACCAGTTTCAGAGTAACCCTTGTACTATCCTAGTCACTTTGTCTTTGGGAGTGGGGTCATCTAGACCCACTAGACAGTGTGGTGAACCTATTTTCTTTAATGATTTGTGAACCTCACTGGTGTCCATGGATTACATGAAATATTTCTACCTTTATCCACTTTTGTCATGGTAGGGAGAAGACGTCAATGTAAGGATCGGGTCATCTGGACCCCATAGGATTGCACAAGGGATAAAATATCAAACTTCACATGGAATAAATGCATACATGCATGAAAAAATGCATACATGTAAAGAAGTGATAGTCTTTGGTAAAAAAAAGGTCACATTTTCCAAATAGTTTTAATTGATAATAACTATAATTATTAAGAGGAAATATAACTCCAAAAACCTTCAACAGCTAACGTGGTTGGGAAAGATTATACCAAGGTCTTTTGAGAGTTTTGAGCAAAAACTTTCAAAATACTGATGATGAAGTGGACATTATGGCCATGGACGAACAGCAGAGAAGGTCATAGCTCATATGGAGCTACCCTGAGAGATAGCAACATCAGGGAGAAGGAGCCTGAGAAGCTTAAGAAATATGAAAGGCTGATAGAAGGGTGAAAAAAAAGATATGAAAGGTGAAGAAAAAGGTAGTCCCAGAGGTAATTGGAGCTACTAGCCCCAAACTTAACATTCCACGAACAACATCTGCGATTTCTGTGTAAAGGTGAGCAGCACTAGAATCCTAGAATGAGATACTGCACAAGCTTACAGCAAGATCTGAGCTTTAGGGAAAGAAGAAAATAGAACTGACTGAAAGGGCGAGTGTGTCCTTTATAAAATGCCACCTCATTTATTTTAAACAGACAACTCATTAATATTTGATCTTTTAACTACCCACTCGACCCTGCAACAAAGCTGTGGACGAAATGGAGGGTTTCAGTCCCAGACTGCATGAATCTATGCATGCAGCAGCTGTGCCCATCAAGTTGCCACTTTGTTGGAATCTAAAAAATATAGGCAACAAGTCACCTCGGATATTCCCAAAAGCAAAGTTTGTGAAAGATTTGATATGCGGTCATCCAAAAAAACTGAAAACTGACGAGACCAACTAACAGGAGTGGAATCTGAGTTATTGTGATGTTTCTTACATGTTTCTTTTCATTTCAAGATGCTGTTTTTTTAGGCATGTCTGTTTTTTTCTTTTATTTCTGCTGTGCTTGCTCTTGGTCTGATTAATAAAGTATAAATATCATGTCTTTCAGTCAACAAAACATGTCTTTCATCTTTTTTGGACTGGGTGATTACCTGCAATGGTGCTGTTTTTGGTATGAAAAGAAATCATATCTTTGCATTTTTTAGAGACAGCCTGTTTCTCCATCTGTACTTTTAACTTACTTTTTGCGTTTTTTTGGTTTATTATAACGAGTTGGGTTTTACATAAACTGTAGAAGATCAACAAGCCTATTTGAAGAAATATTTCAGTTTTTTTTTGTTTGTATGTATTTGAAAACCCACTCCAATGAAAACTGTGTTTTTTGTGTTGGTGTTCTTGTAGTATTTTTTCACGATGGAGGACATATCTTAAGAAATCTAAGCTTAAAATTGCATTTCTGAGTGTTTCTTTATTCAAATAATAGCAGGTGTATTTCTCAAAAGAAGTCTGTGGGATTTCCGCTTTTTGGGCCAGCGGGCTCTTTCCATTCTAAACTCAAGGGGGGAGGGGTCACTCCAGTTCACTTTTACAGTCAAGTTGCCTCAGTAATTTTAGGTTGGGGAGTGAGGGGCTGTAAGCTAGTGGGCTAGTATGTAAACAAAGGATGATGGGAAACGAAGGGAGGCTTACTACATGCTAACAGTCCCGCCCACAACTCAGAGGGGAGTGTCTAAAGAACTACTGCCTCTCTGCAGAAACTGCATCCTAGAAAATGACACAGGTTTGTGATTTTGCCTAAAAATTGCATGATCAACAATAGTTAAACTAATGTCGCAATAAAGCTTTGAAAATTAGCTAAACTTTTCCAGTCAAAAGTGTTTTTGAGATTTCATGGAAGCAGCTGTTTTGGAATGAGCAGGAAAAGCCCTTCTACTGCCCCTAGTGGAATGATGATGAACTACAGGGCAGAAAACATGGAGGTTTGGATCATGCTTATGAGATAGGGGTGTCAGAAATGCGTGTATCAAATATTATATGAATTGTTATGAAAAGTTGCCTACATAATATAGTCAACTGTCGAAACTCATAAAACACTGACAGCAAAAATGCAAAGTTTAATTGCATTTTAACATGTTTCTCTACTGAAACATTACAAAATGAATTCTGCTTAAAGCAAGATTTTCTGGCTTTAAAATAGGTTTCTACATCGACTTACTTTTTATCTGAAATGCAAGATCTGAAGCTTTCTTTATTTTTTCTTAGAAAGGAAAATGAGTATGATCATCAGAAAGCATGGACAGCAGTCATTTCACTGCTTTGTAATGTGCACTGATTAGATATGTCTCCCTACTGTACGTCTGTGAGTCTGGAAAAACTCTGTAAAATGCATTGTTTGCTTCCAGGCTTCCAGACAGCAGCAGGACAAATAAGAAACTGTCAAAAGCAAGACAAGCAACATTTCGATTGACATTCAGAGACTTGTGGGACACAAACAGTGAGCACAAGATCAATAATTGAAGATGGCTTTGGTGTTTATGCTCTGAGCAAACTGAATGGTCGTATATATGAATTGTTTATGAGGAGAATATAGCCGAGCTGGCAGCTGTCATTGTGTTTGGATCAGACCTCCAGCTAACAACAACATAAACTAGAGCTATGATACAGAGAATTCCAAGCACTCATTCTCTGACTGCTTTTTTCTTTCATGACTTTCTTTTAATGTTTAAACTAAAGTAACATTTTATTAAAGCATAAATGAGAACCTAAACAAAAACAAACACAATAAGAAAAATGTATTTTTTTGTGAACATGGTAATGGCAAACGTATTTGAGTCTTTGCTGTCAGGTTCAAGTCTTCGTACTGTTTTTAAGGGAGTTTAGAATGGGAAAACCGTTTGTACCGGACCCAGACCAGTTTATTTGATCTGATCGAGTCCTGAATCTTGCGTTTGGTCTGTATTCACACTGCTGTCAAGTGGCCTTTCCTGATTTAACCAAAGCCAGCAAGCAAAACCACATGAAGGAAAATCTCTCCCTCATTGTTCAAGAATGATGAGAGCGGAGCAAAGCTACTAGACTAGAGACAGAAATTCTAGAAGTCCAGCACTTTGCAGTCCTTCTCAGGGTAGTTCATTCAAACTTTATATTTTGCTGACCAATTTTAAATGTATGTGTCAACATCAGGCTCAACACTTTTTACTTGCTTTTTTGGTTTAGTGGAGACACTCTCCAGGGCGAATACTGGCAAGAAGACAGCTAAGAAGGTGTCATTAGTGTTTATGACATGTGGGGAAAACAGTGAGAAGCAACTTGTATCCCTTTAAAAGTTTTTTTTTTTTTTTTTTTGTTAACGAGCCCAAATTCATACAACCACATGTCAATGAATTGCTGTCTTATCATTGTGGTGTTATAGCATTGTTTAAAAATAAAACTGTTAAGGAAGGCATCACGTGACGCGTAACAAGACACAAAAAAGCATGTAAAACATGTTTTCAGTGGTGTTTAAAGAAAGGTAACAAGTAAGGAGTTGGACCCTTTTTTCGTCTGTGATAACAATGATCGTTGCCTTACATTTGTCCGTGGCTCATCTGTTGCTACATGCTGACTGTGTGTAAACCACATGACTGCTGGTTACCATGGCAGTTTTGATTCAGTTGTTCTGCTCCAAGGACGGATAGTATTCCGACTGAGGAATCTCAAAGCAAACTGAAGCTCAGTCCGATTGGAAACAAACCGAGACCACCTCAAGAGATGGGTCCGAGAGGGGTCCTTAAACCCGGACAAGGGTTAACTTGGATGTATTCAGACTGAAAATTTGTTCCGGCTTATTGGTAGAAACGAACTCTGGTTCACTTAAGGTGAACCAAATGTGTCCAGTCTGAATACACCCTAAATTTCATGTTAAAATTATTTGGTAATTCTCAGGCTGAGTACTTTATAATATTATGATAATGTTTAGACATTAATAAAACTGTAGAAATAACATGGAAGCATAAATTAAGACTACTTTGTTAACATGAAAGCCTTGTAATTCCATACATTTCTAATGTGATCCAGGTTCAACATACAAATGCCAGAATTACTTTTTTAAAGTACAGTTTGACCATTATTATTAGGTTTATACATAAATTGAGCATGGGTGGGGAATTTTTTAATCGCTAACATTTGAATACACATTAACATTTATTGGCATTAGAGTTTTATTTTACCAAAATGTGCATATATTATTTATTGTATTTTATTTATTTGAAAATAACTAATGTTGGTGAAACTTACATCATGAACAAAAAATGTGACATTATTGTCACACACCTATTTTCTTGTTTAAAAGAAGAAAAAACACACGGTTGGCTTGAAAATATATAATATTTATTTTGTATGTATTGATTTACATACATTATATATTATATTATATTAACCGTTATATATATTAACGGTATTTTAAAATAACTACCATTGGTGGAAACTAGTTTTTGAACAAAATTACGACAGTTGAGTTACATAGCTGGACAAGAATTGGAACAACAAGGTTCTAATTAATTTGGACATCAAATTTTAATTTACTATGCTTAAATGCTTAAACAAAAATAATATTTTTATTTTTTTCATTTTTTGCTTTAAATTAATTATTTTTTTAAAGAAAATATTTTCTACAGAATTACAGTTTATTTTCTGAGAATCTGTATGTCTTAAACTATTAGATTTATTTGAAAAATGTTGGCAGTAAATCTGTTTTTTGGGGAGAAAGAAACAACATTTTTAGCAATTTACTACAACCTTGCATATTGAGAGAGTTTGATTGCTACTCTGTCTTTTGTGACCCAGATCCCTGGAAAATGTTTCCTGTGTTACTCTCCTCTAATTGGTTTTTTGGATGTTGCTGGTGGGCTTTGTTTCTGTTTCTGTTTATATTGTATCAAGCAGGCCAAAAAGACTCACAAAAGTGGTATAAAGTATGGGAACAAAAGCCTATTCAAACAGATGTTTTGATACGAAAAGTCTCTGGCACAGTTACAGTATATCAACCAAGAAGAAAAACACATTGACATGGAAGAATCAACACAAAGCCGGCGTAACACGTCAGTCAGCACCGCTTCGGTTCTTTGCTGCGAGTGTGTGCGGCAAGCACCTGACAGCTCCTACATCTGCCAGCACAGGGGAGGTAAAGCCTTAGTTCAGTCTTCACCCGCCACACTCACACAGTTTTGATTTCATCTATTATTCAGTTGTAACTCTGCTGTCAGGCTGAATCGCACAAGTATTCCCAGAATCCTGGATTGCTCCAGAACTTTATCTACACTGACTTCGCCACATGATGAAAAGCATGAGGAGGTTTTGTCGCTGCTTCTAGTCACAAGAATGTACTCAGAGATCCTTAACTGCCAAAGAACCATGGGAGGTGAGAGTTGAAATGGAAACTTTATTTGCAACGATTTGAGCACAGCAATGCTCTCTTCAGGTGTTTAAATTGTTCCAAATAGATTCTGGTTTAGGGTTCAATAATAGATGAAAAAAGAAAAGTCGTTTCTAGGAGCCTCTTTTGTCTCTTCATCAATCCAGGGGTCATTTTTTTCAAAACAGAAAGTTGACTTTTAAAATAACTGAAAATGTTTTGAAAAAAGGACAAAAAATACAATTTCCTTTTATTCACCCAGACATGAGGTAACCAACAAGAGCTATGAAGCAACACCTCCACCTGCTGGTGGTCTAAAGGATTTTCTTCCTATTTTCCTGTAAAACCAATGGTTCTTAACTTTAATATGATTGCTTCCTTTTTTTAAAGAATCCATATTCTGACTTAATAACAGCTGTGCGTAATCTGGTCATTCAACTTGTTATATGTTAATAAAGCAACCTGAATTGCTTTTTTTTTCCTGGTATGTGGTCGAGTAATAAATAAAAACTGACAGTTTAACCATAAATTGATGATAGTATCCACTGCTGCTACACTGGATGGGACAAACCTTCAATCCAGAATGTTTGACGCACTTTAAATGAAACTCTTAATTGTAAAAAATGAGAAAACGTTCGACGCCTAATGAAACTAGATTTTCTGTGGGCATTTGTTCCAGGACAGACGGAACATTAATTACCTTTGAGGTAGAAAATATATATTCAAAACAATTATTAATGGCATATATTGACAAATTCTAAAGTAAGTCAATGAGTTTCTGTTGACAATGTGCATTAAAATAAAAACCCTCTTCGTGTCAAAATAATTATTAAGAAATTACCACTGACATTAGATGAGTAGAAATGTGAGTTTTATCTGAAAAGCCTACATTTTATGTATTTAGTTTTGTTTTTTAGTCAGGAGTTATGGTCATATGTGTACATGTGGCTCCTTAATGTAAGGTATTGAAGACGTGTGTTAACTTGGTAGTGACTTTCTATAAAGACCCACTTCAATCATCTTTTGATGAGTGTTTTTTTATCATTAGTATGCTGTTTTAGAAATTCATCTCTAAGTTGTGAGTGGGACTGTTGGTGTCTTTGAATAAAGACATACTTAGAAATGTAATTTTAAGCTTCATTTTCTTTACATGTGTCTTCCATCATGAGAAAAATGCTACAAGAACACGTTAAAAACACGTTATAAACACCAAAAACACAATTTTCATCAAAGTGAGTCTATAACTGAATTAAGGTTGAAGGAGGGAAGATGTTTGACCTATCATTTAAAAATAAACTGATCTAAACCTGTAACTGATGGTTTGGATAAACTCTTAAAGGGCCTATACCATGTAAAATCTTTTTTTTTATTTTTTAATTTTTTAATTGTATTAAAATGTTCATTCCTCATGAAAAGAAACCCCAAAGTCTTATTTTGATGCGTTAACAAATTTCTGAGTATTCGTCTAAAAAACCTGCACTCTGAGCACCAGCCCCTCCTAACCCACAGAAACGAGCTGGTTCTCGTAGACTAACGAGAACAGCCCCTTCCAAGAAGAGTCTGCACTGCAAGCACCGCCCCCAGGCTAACACACACACACACACACACACACACACACACACACACACACACACACACACACACACACACACACACACACACTTTCCCTGCAGAGCTAGTGGTAATTGGCTAAAACACTTTCCTTTTATATGCAAAATCCATCTTTGCAAAAGTTTGGATGTTGTTTGTTCGTGGGCGAAACGCAAACAGACTGCTGAGGCCAACTCTAGAGTGATGTCATGAAATGGGCAGCACCCACAAGGAGAGAAAGTCGGTGCCTCTGAGAATGAGTCGTCTTACTTCTAAGTTGGAAAAAAGCTCAGAAAAATAACTAATATTTCATTTTAAAAAAATGTTCTTTTTGTGCCAAAGGCAGTAATATTTACTATAAAAGGCTTAAGAACAGCATGGTATGGGCCCTTTAACTTCTAGCTCTTAGATAAGAAAACGGTTGTCTGACTGTAACATTTGGAGAGCTCTCTGTAACTATTTTAACTGATCATGTATAAGACAGTCTTTATTCTTACCAGATGCCCCTGGCAGCACGAGTCTGAAATAATGGATGTTGATCCTCCCCTGAGAAAACAACACCAGTGGGTTTTTTTAAGTGGTAGTTGAAAGAGTACATGTATCGGTCAAAATAATCAAGCATCTTCCTTCTAGTAACACAACCACTTCCAATTTTGTAACAGCTCAGGAACTCACCAGGATCTGGGGCATCTGGTTGGAGAGCTGGAAAGTCATTTTCAAACAAAAAAGTACTGTCATAGTCAGGATTTACCTGGAAAATAAATGTTTAATAGACATTAAGCAACCAAAAAACTACTTCAGAAATGTTCTTCACTAAAGTGTTCAAGGTATTGGTAAAAAAACGAAAACAATCCAGTTAAACCTGTCCATTACCTGTCCATTTGCTCGTGTGTTCCTGGGACAAAGTGGGTTTCTGGGATCATATTTAGGTATGTGCTCCTCTGGAGGTTTTTCCACTTGTCCAGCCCACGGTCTCTTCATGCGGTGGGCCGACACCAGGACCCAGCTGTCCCGCAGTGGGTTGTACCGCAAATGCTGGTGCTCTGTTGTTCATAAGAAATGTTATAACAACAACACCATGTAGTAATGGAGCAGGGGTCTACAACCTACAGCTCAGGAGCTACATGTGGATGTTTTACTGCTCCACAGTGGCTCTCTGGTTGAAAAAAATAAAATTCCTAGTTTTAAAAAGTAACTGTAAAGTAAAAGGAAGAGTCAACTCAGACTTTAAGAAACTCATTCACAAGCAGTTGAAGGACAATATGTATCACAAGTCGAACTGTATATATGAATATGCAAATGGTTAAGTATTTTGTCTTTATGTATTTTTTGTCAACTTGATGTTAGTTTTGTTTTTGAGTAAATTGCATCTTTGGATGGGCTTGGATAAGCACTGTGCTTCAGCCCAGTCCCTTTTGGTTAATGTTGCGTAATGATTAAAATTAGTAAAAAAAAAAAATGTAATGTTTGAAGAACCAAAAATAAACTTCAAACTAAAAAATTTTGACAGCTTTTTGGGTGCCGTGTACAACAGAAAATAAATCGGAAGTCATTAAGCACAACCAGGATCAAGGCACATCCGATTATAAAGCAGAATCTTTATTTTTAACACATTAAGTTAGTAATTAAGTTTTGAAACTTTACATTTTAAGGCTTCAAAAAAGTTAGATTTACCTTTTTAATTCTCTGAGATCTCCTACAAATAAAAATAAATTAAACTGTTTTTTATTTTGTTTTTTACACAATTTACCAAATTGGCTGAATTGAAGTGGTGGTATGTGGAGTCTTTTATTTTGAACGCCAGTTATGTAAGCCTCTGTCTAAAGTATTTCATAATTTGAAAAGAAGGCTGTTTTCTCTTTATGTTTGTTTTATCTATGCAAAAAGAAAAATATATATTTATACTCATTATAATAGTACCAATAACATTATTGACAATAAAAACTCATTTCTTATTTTTCTCCAAGGTGAAATAAGACTTGTGGTTCCTGCCACTGGATTATCGTGGTCAGTGAGAAATTGGCCCAGATGGCTCTGAAGTGTTGAAGGTTGCAGACCCCTGCACCAGAACAACTACCTCTAAAAAAGAAAGCACATGGAACATAACTTTTCATGGAGAAAATTTACAATTTAATCTGTCATTTGAAATCAATTTGTGTTTAACTATTTACCATAATGGCTAAAAGAAACAGCAAAAAGTAGGTTTCGTTGTCGCACAGCAGGCACAAAAAAACTGCTGAACCAGAAAACAACATCAGCAGAAACTAAAATCACGAGACAGTTGTTGGGAGATTTTTTTTAAACCACATAAGCTAACAAATTAGCTTACCTGTTAATTCAGTAGTCTACTAACTAACAAACACAAATGCCTCAATATTTTTCATTTATGCTATGGACACTATCACTTATTTGTGAATAGTAATTTGCTACGTCTGTCTTTATTAAAACGACTGGATTATGAACTCGTTATTAGTTATGTATCTGTCCTTTTCTTATGTGTATGTGATCAGGTTTTCAAAGTAAATATCATCATCATGTGCCACAAAACAGAATCATGCCTCTTTTTGTTTTGTTTTTCCTAGAGTGTTGGTTTCTTTCATTTTACACACCTTTTGGGTCGAAACTCACGCCTTGTTCGCCGCTCATGATGTAAGCAGCTGAAGAAAAATCTATAATATTCGGTGAACCTTTTCCCTGATCCTGGACTCTGTATGAATGGTCTGTCTACAGCGACCCTTGTCTTACTTCCTGTTATTCGTCGGACGACCCAAAAGTGCCATTTTGAAACAATGTTAAACATCGCGGAGAAAAAGCTTTAAAAAAGAAATAAATGCACAAAACAGATGTAAATTGAATTACACATACACATATAATATCATATTGTGAGTAGATATAAATATTTTATAAATTATTCGAAGCATGTACGTGTTTTCACTTGATTCGTACAAATGATCTTAGAGGGGGTTTTGATACTGTGCTGGCAACTTTCCGTCGCCAGTTCGCCCCACGACGAAGTCAGCCTCTGATTGGTTAAAATGACCCATTCTTGCTGTCACGTGACAAGGAAGGAGGCATTCCACTTTTCCCTTATGGAGCAAGCATTCTCACACATGTAGCGGGATTTGCAGCTGTGTGCCACCATGTCTTTTATTAAAGCCATTTTTAAGTTGCTCGTGTTGGCCTCCGTCGCCGTCCTGGTTGTGTTGCTGCTTCAGAACTGGATGGCCACAAAGGACTATGTTTTTAATAGAGACGATATCGCCAAGTTGGTCAAACAGTATGCAGGCGAGTCTGACAATGAACGACATTTCACTCGCTAAACAGTTCTAAGTATACTTGTTAATTGGGTTTGAAAAATGATGTTGACCTTTCTACCATTAACACTTCATGGTGTTGAATTGTGCTATTTGTGTATGCATCTTTTTATAGGGCAGGATCATGAACACGCCTTCACCAAAGTGGTGGTGGAGCTTAGGAAAAGGTAAAACTTGTTCTTGCACAAATCTCCTTGACTGTTTGTTAGGTCAGTTCACTTTCAGTTACTCAATTGTAGATATATATTTTTTTCAATTAACTGTCGTTTTGTGGGGGGAGGGTTGTGTATGAAAATACTTTGGTTTTGAACAAAACAATTATTATTTTTTTAAATTACATTTTTTAAATCGTCAGAGGAAATTCTTATTTTCTTTGCTAAAACTGTTATGCTGTAAAGACAAAATTAAATGAGCATTGTATTGTGTTCTACTTTTTTAAGATACATATTTCTACATTTTTGTCAACCAGATGAAAAAGGAAATTTTAAATGAATCAAAAATCGATGCAGATTAAATATTCCCCGTTTACAGTCATATTCAGCTTTGAGTAGTCAGCTAATATTATATTACTTAAATGTGAGCTGCAGTTAAAAAAAACATGTTTTCATGTTTAAAAAAGGATTGTCTGTAGTTAAATTTCAGTAGTTTTCTGCTGTTAAGAGTTAACGCCATGTAATGTCAAATGTACGGTGGCCCTGAAGTGCTAAAACAGTGATCACTTTATTTATTATTATTTATATTCACCTTATTTGTTTGTCTTATTCTATTTTATTCTGTAATTTGAAGTTAGATTCCCCGTTTAGACTTAAGTTTGAAGAGAAACGCAATGTCAATTTCTATGTACGTGAAAACATAGAGATTGAAAAAGTTTACTTTGACTTTGATACTTAAACAGTTACATTTCAGAAATTGAAACAAAATTCCAGAGACTAAAACATGATTCCAATATGTATACAGTACAGACCAAAAGTTTGGAAGTTCAAAGAGTTTTCTTAATTTTCATGACTATGAAATTTGTAGATTCACACTGAAGGCATCAAAACTATGAATTAACAGATGTGGAATTATATACATCACAACAATGTGAAACAACTGAAAATATGTCAAAGTCTTGACATATTGACAAATTGGTCTGTACTGTGTGTGTATGTATGTATGTGTGTGTGTATGTATATATATATATATATATATATATATATATATATATATATATATATATATATATATATATA
>CM074502.1:18629205-18689450 GCA_037389245.1 Oryzias sinensis | reverse complement strand
AGGGCAGCTGTGGCTACAACAGTAGCTACCATCACCAAGTATGAATGAATGATGGACACATTGTAAGAACTTTGAGCGTCAGAAAACACAGAAAAATCCAGTCCATTATTATTATTATAGCCAGGCATAGCAGAGTGGATATAATAATATGCCCGTAGCATTTGGGGTCAGAGCTGGAACCACCTTTGAAAAGGGGTAGAATAATGGCCAATGTCCATGCACAGAGAAATTAAACAAATGTGTGATGAGGACCCAATAATGTGGGCAGCTAGTTTCAAAAACGTGGATTCAAAGCCATCTAGGCCAGCAGATTGGTCTACATCCAGCTGTGTGTGTGTGTTATATATATATGTGTGGGTTATATATATACACACACACACACACACACATATATACAGTGAGGTCAATAAGTATTTGATCACCCTGTGATTCAGCAAGTTCTCCCACTTAGAAAACATGGAGGGGTCTAAATTTTTCATCATAGGTGCATTTTCACAGTGAGAGACAGAATCTGAAAAAGAATCTGTTCAGAAATCACGTTGTACGATTTTTTAAAAACAATTTATTTGTATATAACTGTGACAAATAAGTATGTGATTCACTTGATTATCAGATAGATTTCTGACCAGCAAAGACCTGCTGTTCTGCTTTCAAATAGTCCAACTCCACTCTGCTCATTATTCTAAGTTAGTGTTACCTGTTTGAGGTGGTTAGCTTGCATAAAGGCACCTGTGCACCCCACAACCAGTCAGAAGTCTAACTACCAACATGGGCAAAACCAAAGAGCTGTCAAAAGACACGAGACAAAATTGTAGACCTTCAAAAAGCTGGAAGTGGCTACGGGGCAATTGCCCAGCAGCTTTGTGAGAAAAGAAAAACTGTTGGAGCAATTGTCAGAAAATGGAAGAGGCTAGTGATGACTGTCAATGTCTTTCGGACTGGGGCCCCTCACAAGCTCTCACCTCGTGGGGTATGGATGATGCTAAGGAAGGTGAAGAATCAGCCCAGGACTATACGCACGGAAGGTTCCCCTGCTGAAGTCAGCCCATGTCAAGGCCCGTCTGAAGTTTGCCAATCACCATCTTGATGATCCAGAGGAGTCATGGGAGAAAGTCTTGTGGTCAGATGAGACCAAAATAGAACTTTTTGGTCTTAACTCCATTCGGCATGTTTGGAGGAGGAAGAAGGAGGAGCATCATCCCAAGAACACCATACCTACAGTGAAGCACGGGGGTGGAGGCATCATGCTCTGGGGGTGTTTTTCTGCACAGGGAACAGGACGACTGCACTGTATTAAGGAGAGGATGAACGGGGCTCTGTATTGTGAGATATTGGTCAAAAACCTCCTTACCTCAGTCAGAGCGTTGAAGATGGGTCGTGGCTGGGTCTTTCAGCATCACAATGACCCGAAGCACACAGCCAAGAAATCCAAGGAGTGGCTCCGTAAGAAGCATATCAAGGTTCTGGAGTGGCCTAGCCAGTCTCTAGACCTAAATCCAATAGAGAATCTTTGGAGGGAGCTGAAACTCCGTATTGCTCACGACAGCCCCGAACCCTGACAGATCTAAAGAAGATCTGTGGAGGAGTGGGCTAAAATCCCTGCTGCAGTGTGTAGAAACCTAGTGAAGAACTACAGGAACCGTTTGACCTCTGTAATTGTTAACAAAGGCTTCTGTACCAAATATTAAAGTTGTTTAACTCAAGTGATCAAATACTTATTTGTCACAGTAAAATGCAAATAAATTGTTTTAAAAAATCGTACAACGCGTTTTTTGAATGTTTCTTCAGATTCTGTCTCTCACTGTGAAAATGTACCTATGATGAAAAATTTTAGACCCCTCCAAGTTTTCTAAGTGAGAGAACTTGCTAAATCACAGGGTGATCGAATACTTATTAACCTCACTGTATTTATATATATATGTATGTATGTATGTATACATATATACACACACCTTTGTGTTTTGAGTGATTTGTTGATGTGATTTTCCCTTCAGGGCTACCGTACAAGTGTGCCAGCACTTTAAACACTTGTTTTTAATTGTAACAATTATCCCAATATTCTAAGTAACAGCTTTGGTTTTCCTCAACCAGGTATCCCGGCCGCATCCTGCCTGATGAAGACTTGCAGTGGATTTTTGTTAATGCAGGAGGCTGGATGGGCTCCATGTGTCTTCTTCACGCCTCTTTGACAGAATACTTGCTGCTGTTTGGCACTGCAGTAGACACAAGCGGACATTCAGGTAAACAAGCAGTAAAGCGTCAAATAAGGATCAGATTAAAGTGGATCTAAAACCAGATTTTAAATTTGATAGTTTTTTTAAAATCCAAATTACACATTCCAAAATTGAAGGAAATATTGAAAATTTGAAAAAAAAAAAAAAAAGGAAATTAGAAACTTGAAAGAAATATTGAAGTTCTGGTTGGAAAATTAGAAACTTGAATTAAAAATTTTATTTTTGTAACAGCTGGTATTTTGTATTATCGTTAGTTTTTCCATTTGTTTTGTTTTTCGCTTTGAATCTTTTAATTTAAAGTTGACCTTATAAGAGAACTGGACTGAGTGGGTGAGAGGTCACACATAGAAAATGCCTTACTTCCGGTGCCAACTAAATGCAGCCAATTCAGTCGGCCACGATACGAACGTCGCCATGTTGGAGCCAGACAACAGTGACTTGTCCTAGTCGGTCTGAGTCAACATTTCTGTGGCAATTACTGTTGCTAATCAAGACTGAAGCTGCATTTACAGCAAAAGCGATTCCCTTGGCGAAGGTGGACGGTTTTAATGTTTGGTCAATTGTACAGACGCGAGTTGAGCGACAGGGACAGCACGAAGGTCTGGCAGCAGCGCGGTTTGAGTGGCGAGGCCAGAGTTCAAATACATGAATTTTGGCTGGTTGCTGCGTCGCATCTACCAATCAGGGAATCAGCTTTGGGCACGTGACGTTTTCAGTGCATCGATCAGCGGGTGGAATACACACCCACTTCAAGTGTTTTTGCCTTGAACTTCCATTTATTTTGTTCTGTTTTGTTTTGTGCTGGGGCCGGGGGTTGCTGGAGCCTGTCCCGACTACTGTTGCGACAGGCTCCAGTATACACCCTGGATAGGTTACCAGCTTGTCACACCGTGGCGGCTCTCTGTCTGCCATCCAGTTCTCTTACAGTCAATGGTGATGAGCCTAATATTCCTGTGGGGGTGGAGCTTTGAGCCCATTGGCTACCGGGGCATGATTGACACTGGTTGATGGAGATTATGGTGACGTCATTTCCAGTCCCACCCACACATAAAATTAGGCTCAACACAGGGAAAAAAAGTCTGAATTGAATCTGTAAATTGAGGACTGAAAGCAAAGAGGGAGAGATTTGAAAAAACAAAAATTCAGAATACAAAACAGGAGCCGTTACAAAAAAGTATTTTTTCTTTCTTTTTTTTTCTTTTCTTTTTTTTTTTCAAATTTGCTACTTGCTTGTTATTTACTTTACGCCGATGCTAATTTGACCCTATAAGTATTTTCCCTACAGTATCAGACACATTTTAATAATTAGAAAGAAAATAAAAAAAAACCTGTGAATTACTGATTTGCATTTTTTCATTTGTCCATCATTCAACTTTGGAAATTTAGTAAACATGTCTCCAATGTTGTTTTTATTTTCTGCTCTATTCAGGTCGATACTTAGTTGAAATTTCTGACACCATCATCTCAGGCACTTTCAGGCAGTGGAAGGAAGGAACTACCAAAAGTGAAATATACTATCCTGGTACTGTTTTATCACATTTTATAAGCAACAATCCATAAATTTTATCACCTAAAAAAAGAAAAAAAGACCAAGATGATTAGATTTTCTTCTCCCTCAACAGGTGACACCATTGTTCATAAAGTGGGGGACGCCACAGCTGTGCAGTGGACTGCTGGGACTTGGATGGTGGAGTATGGCAAAGGTTTCATCCCATCCACCCTGGGCTTTGCTCTGGCAGACACCCTGTTCAGCACCCAGGACTTCCTGACAATGTTCTACGTTGTACGTGTTTACATGAAGGCCCTTCTGATGGAGGCGGGCACGCTGCTTACAGAAGCTGGAGTTTTCTGAGGCTAGATGACATCAAAACATTGTTTTGTTACCAAGTAAATAAATTCTGACATGGTCGATGCCTCACTGCCTACAACTCCATGTGCAAAGAATTTTTTAGAATCCAGATTACACTAGTATGTAAAATTCATCTGTCTTAAAAAAGTTGCATTTAATTTTATCACAGATATGATCATTTCTTTTTAAATTTAGTGTCTGATTGAATTTGAATTAATTTAATAAATATTGAAGACGTCCATGAAACACTTAATGGTGATTCAAACTCCATCCCACTGCTCAGAGGCAGGAAGGCTCTGCATCACTTTCTGTTCAGTAAATTATTTGGGCTCGAGCTGATTTCAGTCCCTATAAATGTCTTTAACGTCACTTTAGAATCTGTCTGAAATAACTGAGCAGCAAGTTAGTCTATCCTCACCCAAGCTCGGGTCCTCTACTAGAGTAGGCAGTGTGTAGCTGTTTAATGCCTGGGTCTCGTTCTTGGCCTTGAGCTGGCTTCTCAGGACTTGTCTTACTCGGTGGAGGTATTTGGTTGTTGCAGCTTTCCAGATTGCCATTTGCCTGTGAAATTCTGAGGTACTTGTAACAATTTGTTCATAAAAAATAGGCATATAGACTATCTGGAAATTAGATGGTTAATAAATTAATTCTACATTTAGGTGAAAAGCTAACCTGCAAAACCCAGCATTTGCAAACATTTTGGTTATTCCTCAGTACCAAATATAAGTTTCTTCATCGACAGAAGACTCAACCGCACTAATTCTTTTTTTAGTTTGATTTTTTTTTTTTTCAAAGTATTCTTCCAAATTCAAGTTGAGTGTTTGTATAATGGTCCATCTTTGAGAGAAAACCAGCATTTTTTCTATTGATTCTATTGGTGTGCAGTTCATGTTTGGAGAAGAGAATGGGATGAAACACTTCTATTCTTCACTATAAACCTGTGCTGTTTGTTTACTACAGAATAGTGTCGAATTAAAAACTATGCTATAGTGGTTGGGAGCTGATGATTGACGGGAATGACTTGATAACTAATTTTTATCGCTATGTGAATTTATGTTTATTATAAGGTGGAAGAGCAGAACAATTGTATAACTGTCCACATTTCTTGGTTTTGCAAATGTAATTTAAGTATTTTACTTTTTATAATTCTGACCAAAAAACTCTGCAGTATTACTTTTAGTGGTTAATAGCCCCTTTTTTCTATAGATATCTTAAACCCAAAGACACTGTAACTGTTTAATGATGGTCTTTGAGATCATACTCCCTTTGGCTGATAATTATTGAAGACTGACAATGCCAAAAATAAAGGTTTATTTTCTTTGTATGAGGTCTAACTTGTTTGTACTTAAAACTAAAGGTCCATGAATGTTTGACCGTTTGTATAAGCATCTGAACTGTTAAGACATTTTTGTTGTTGCATATTGTTGACCATGCTGAATATACATTTGGAGTTGGAGAAATAAATCATTGGCACATGAATCAAAGCACAGAACTGTATGTGTTCCATCACATTAAATTGCAGTAAATTTACAGAAAAGAAAAACGAGACATAGAAACATGGTTTTGTTCAATGCAGCAACAACAGGGCACTATCCAGTGCTTTCAAGTGCTGGTTCCAATGTGGGATTAGGTGGTTGTTGGATAGAAGATTCGTTTTTTTTTTTTTAATGAGTTTAATGTACCGGTATGTCAAATGTTTCATTGCCCAACTTCCTTTTTTTTCAGATATCTTTATCGTAATGCCTTTTGCGACATATAAATACGTTTATTCTGATCACGTTACTGGAGCTGTGAGTATGACATCTTGAGGAGCGACATGAAGGCAAACACATATAATGCTTCCCCCATTTCTTACCAAAATGTACTAAAGCATAAAGAGAAAAATCTAGAAGGTCTCTATTATCATAGATATTACTTTTTTTTAATCTATAGGATTTTTCTTTTTTTTTGAAAGCAGCACGTGAAAGTTCCAATCGAAATAAAATTCATCCTCAGTGTCACATGAAATCTTCCTGCTGCAGCAGATTTACTTGAATAAAAACGGCAAGAAAGCCAACTTAAACATAGCACTTTGTATTATTATGACTTTGGTGCACCTTCATCCATTTTCTCTTTTTACTATCAAACATGTGCTTTAAGTTTATTCTAAAAATTGAACCACTTTGACAATTGAATAAACCTTCTAACATCACTTTGATCAGTTATGTCATGTTAAACATCCAAACATAACTGAAATAACCTAATTAACTTAAATGATAGTAAACAAACTCCAAACTCATTGTTGAGTCAGTTTGTTAACATTGTTCCTTAAAGCAAAAGAGCCAGGGAACATGAAAGCCATGTGTGGATCCATAGCAACAGGTTGCAGACCCCAGGAACTATAATCAAGTGTTATTAAAAAAAACTTCAAGTGTACTACTTTTTGCTAAGGGATCCCAGAAGCTCTCAATTTTAATTTCAAAACTACTTCAACTGCAAGACACCTGGATTAGAAGAATGGAGTAGAATTAATCTGAAAAATCGCTTGGCTTGTAGGAAAAGGAAAGTCAGAACCAAAAAGTAGGTTCAAGTAGAAAATGAGTGGGAGGTTAATCCATAGACCGTATTTAGAGTTCGTATTTTACAGTAAGTGCCGGTTGATGTGAGTATGGAGGATGCAGAGGATAGGATTGGATATACGCAAATTATTTTATAGTTTAACTGAAATCTTTAAATTGTAGAGACATTTTGGATTTCTTCTACAAAACTGCAACGTCAGAATTTTTCAAAAGTCTTTATCGCACCCCGATTGAATGTTGTCTCAAAAGATATTTAACTTCAGAAAAACCATGAGCTCTGCCGACTCAAACACTTCCGGTTCACATGTGTGTACGGAAGCCCGGAGAGCAACGAGACCTTAAACAAACGCGCACAGCTGAAAACAGCCCAGAACTGCCTTAATGCTCCAGCCTTAATAAGGTTTACAACCACGATGGAGCTTTCTTATCAGTCCATTAAAATCGCCCATCAAACTCGAGAGGCGGTGAGTAATCGTGGTGGTTTGTTTGTTTGTTATGGCTTTAGCCAAAAAACAGTTGTGTTATTAAGCTAACAAACTCAAGCTAGCAAGTGTTGAATAAGTGCTTAAACTAGGAAGAGTTATATGTACTTAGGTTAGGTCGTTGTATCAAATGTGAACTGGTATATAAAAAAATCTCTAGAATAAACAAATGTTTGGTACGTGAAAAAATGTTAGTTCACTGGCAGGGAGGCAGCGTTCTTTTGTTGCCATAGAAACCCCATCAGTTGTGTGCACTTGCAGAAAATCTGTCTCCCCCTGCTGGCAGGGTTTGTCTCACAGTGAAACTTGTCTCATTTTACAATTTAGGAGATGATGTCTTTTTGTCTTTGTTCTATCAGTTTCTTCTTTTAAGGGTATGTATTCTTTTCTAAGTTTTGTGAATCTCTTTTTCTATAGCATTTATACTGCTTTACCTAGTGTGTCACTGTTGTTTTTAAAGTAATTTAAAGTAATGTAATGTAAATTTAAATTCAACACTTGTATTTTAATAGATCAAAAATATGGGTCTGCAAACTTTAATACTAAAAGAGACATTTTCTTTCCAAACAAAGCTCAGTGAGAGCCTCAAAGTCTCACTTCACTATTAAGAAAAATCTACTTTATCTTTTTGTAGTCAATCCATTTATAAAATATTAAAAGAATTGAAATATAATAATGTTATATCTGTATATAATAATAATCAATTTTTGTTTTCACTTTTGACAGCAACACATAAAAGTTCCTTCCAAAATAAAACATAGTTGATGCCAAATAAGATCTTTGTGCTGCATCATTTTATCTTGATTTTGAAAAACCAAGAAAGCCACATTATTTTATTTAAAAAACTTTGCCTCTGATCTGCTACCAGTCACGGTTGTGCAGAAGATGGTACGAGTTCTTTATACAATGTTCTTTAAGCTTATTCTAATGATAAGTGACTTTGAAAGTAGAATAAACCTTTTGCCATCATTTCAATTTGCTTTCTGACCTGTAAAAAATCTAAACATACAACTCAACTAGAAGGAGCTGCATTTACGGAAGAAAATACAGGGTTGAATGCTATATTGCTTAAAGAAAATGAAACTTAGGGGGTAATAATTGGCAAAAAGAAGGACAGAAATGATCAAATTTGACCACAGCACAACAACAAAAAATATATTTTTGTGAAAAATGCCAGCGCCGGGTCTTGAACTAGTGAGCTCCTGCACCAAGGATTCACCATGGATTTTAATGGAGGCAAAAGTCCTGGTAATCCTTCACTATCTTGAAAAGTTTGAGGATTGAAAGGACCAAAAGTCATAGCTGGAAAAAGCTGAAGAAGCTGAACATTTTAATAGTTGAATGGTTAAAATAGCTAAAAATTTTTAGAAGCATTTAATAGGTTGAATGCTTTATAGCTTTGTAGCATTCAATCAATTAATTATAACAAATGAACCCATTATTTATTCAATGTGTTGGTTAAAAAGAACCACAATGGAGGAATAAAGGAGCTGCTTGTGGCTCCGGCACCTCAGGTTGTAGACCCCTGGATTAAAATTAGAACGCCGAATTTGTAATGGCACCAGTGGTCTTTTAGAAATTTTTACTCAAACATGTTTTTTTCTATAGTTTGTTTAGTCATATTTGTAAAAATAAATAAATAACTTTTTTTTATATTTTTCTTTTTGCAACAGGATGAGCTGAAGACTAAGATGAGGAAGAAGAACCTTTTAGTATTGATCCACCACCATTTGCTTGGGCAAGGGTGAGTTTGTGGTACATTGACACTGCTAATAGCGTGGAGTAGCATGTGAAAATAGGAATTCTCAAGTTTGAATGGTCTAAATGTTTCATCCTACAAAAACCTATCTGTTTATTGCATTAAAGGTTGCAGTGTTGTACCTTTAACCATCAAACGAAGAAAAAATCAATAAAAAAGCAAATGCTGCTTATTGTCTTGGGAGGGTAATACACACAATAAATGTCATTAATAATATGTTTTCTAAATGTGTTCTGAAGTTTGGTTCTTAGTTTAAGGGATGCAAGGTATAATTATTTCAAAAAAGAGAATAGTTTTCCATTGTAGATTGTGCCAGAGTTTAAAAAGTTAAGTTAAAATCACCCCAACCAAAGGTTTCTATTTTCCAGATTTTTTCATTAAACAAAAATGAATAAACTTTTGTAGTTTTGGATTAAAAGTTTACCTTTTTAATTACAAGTTACCATGACAATTACAAGATGAGCAAATTCAATTCTATTTTTAGATTTCTATTCATGCTTGCACTTACTGCTGGGTATGTGCGCTAAATCAGCTCACCCAACAATGAAGTAATGCAACAGTGTATAATAAAGCATGGCGGGGCTTATCTGGTTATAAAGCCATCATGTTTGTTCTCCAGCTTTGCAGCTGCAGCAATGGCCTTGGACCAGGAGACAAATGGAGGTCTGAGGAGGTTCGAGGTTTGTGATAACATCGATCTGGAGATGGTGCTAATGGAATTTGAGAGTTATCACTATGTCAAGTTCCAGAAGTATCCCAAACTTATCAAGAGATCGTCAGAAACAGGCACATGACCATCCTGATATAAAGAATAGCGTTGATGCTCAGTTATCGGGGGACTACAGTTTAACAAAGTGTCTATTTGTTTTTCTACCAAGGCGATAGAAATGTGAAAAGTGGGGGCAAGAGGTGAGTCAGCTTGTCTCTTCCATCCAGTTTTTCTTTTTACGCAGACAGGAATTCAACATTTTCTGGAACTCTCATTTGCCCTCAGGATTTCCTGCTCGGCTTTAAAGACTCTCCCTAGAATTATTTCCTCCTCAAACCTTCAGTCAGCCAAGAGGACCACCAGCAATGTACATGGATACTACTGGAACAAAAATATGACAACCCCCTTTGTTAAATAGGTAAAAAAAACGACAATTTTCTTAATATCATGATCAACTGTGAATTTGTTTTCCTAGGAGAATGGGACCGCAGTGGATCCGGACTCATTAGAACTTGGTATGAGCATTTCACCCCTTAAAAGTGGACCAGCTGGACGCGGTGACATAAACAGAAAGGTACTGAAAAGGTTTTACTAAAATTGAATCAAATATCCATCACAACAAGTAAAAACAGCTTTTTCCCTTCTGTGTGGTTTTGTTTTCAACCCCTTTATTTATTTATTTACTTACTTATTCATTCATTTATTACACAAACTGTGTTGATACCGGTGTGCCAATTTAGTAACTACTGAATTCAGAAGAATCATAAAATGACATAAAAGAGCTAATGTTAACATAAACAAAGATAAACCAGAACTGCTGAGGCTAGTGCCAGAGTATTCTTTAAATGTAGCCCGCCAGATCATTAAGAAAATGAAGGAAAAATGGATTTACCTTCAGGAACTGTTTGGTCACAGTTCTACTGTATTTCAGTCATGTGAAAAATAAAGTGACCCTTTTTTTTTAAAGGCTAAGATCATGCAGTGCCAGGATATAAATAATAATCTATCTACCAGATTTTAACTTTATGCAAATGCAAACTTACTTGACTTACAACTTGTCTCATCTTCTTTTTTTTACCATAAGTTAAATCAGAATGTAAACATTAGTGAGAAACAATTGATTTTACTTGGTTGATCTCTTTTTGAAGGCTTGTTAAAACAAAAAGATATCTACAAAATTGAAAACATTTGCCTTACATTTTAAATATTATTTTCTTAAATTGTTGCTTTTATATCATTTTATTAGATTTTTGTGTAGCAACTATCTTGCCATAAAGAAATAACTGACTTTATTTTTGGGACAGTTGACTGATGGAAAAACTGTGACTCAGGACGCTTCCAGAGGAGCTGACACAGAGCAAATGGTAAAAAAAAACCTGCACACCCATGAAGTAAAATATCCTACAATGTATGCTGATAATTAAATATTTTGTTTAATAAACTGTGTACATTACAATTAATTATAGTAATGAATGAGCACATTGCTATCATGAGTTTCTGTTGCAGGAGCGGCTCCTCAAACCCCTTAGTGGATTTTCTGGGTTGAGCGGTGAGATGAAGGAGCTGGCTGCAATCATCAGTGGGGTACTGTACTAAGATTTTCACAATGAAAGCATAAAACAACACATTTTCTTCCTGTGTAATTGTATATAAAATATTGTTTTATTTTAGTGATGTGAGCTTGTGCCTATCATAAAAATAACATATTTATATGATACTGAAAGTGACTTTGTCCACTAGGGGGCAGTGAAGAGCTGTGTTTTGAATAAATGCCTTAATGAAGGCCCAGCTCCTATCTATATCACTTATCGGATGTTTCATTTTAAAGGACACCTATTTAGGCAAACCTAATTCCAACAGGACGTGCTCTTTCCCGTGCATCCTTCATTCTTTGTCTTTGTGTATGTGTGTGTATTCAACCCTAAAGGACATCTATTTGCACAACCCAAACGTGCGGTGGGAGGACATCATTGGTCTGGAGGATGCCAAGCGATTAGTCAAAGAGGCCGTCGTTTATCCCATTAAGGTGCGGCCACCACATGAGAGCGCTGGTATTTTGGTGTCAGTTCCCTGCCTTCGATTATGAATACATCTCCTTTAAAAGACTTAAAGAGACAGAGGGCAGCAGGGTCAGGCCAGTCTATTAGACTGACATGAAATCTATATCTGAGGTCTTATGACAACACGTGTACACAGATGGATAGACAGAAGCAGAAATGCAGGGAGTGCTGTCAGGAATTTAGTATACACAAGCCTGGTTGCTCAGTTTTACCTCTACATACTGACAATATCCTCACACGCTTTTATCATCATCATCATCCCGACCTTTCTCATATTGTCAACAAATAAAGCTTGTCTGCATCCTTCTGACATTTCCAGATGAAGATGAGGACAGACGTGTCAATTTTCTTTGTCATATATTCTGCTGGGCTGTTTTATTGAAGAACACCTCCTTTTTTTTAGTATAATTCCAAACTTTGTCTCCATTATGATTCATTCCTCTGGGATAAGGTCAGTTTGATGATTTGAGGCTGCTTCTGTTTACCCAATAATATTCATTCTAATTTGCGTTGTAATGTATTTGCAGCTCTGATTCAGCTTTCCCTTTCAGTCGATCGCTTTTCCTTGCGCACAGATCAGTTTCTCATTGGTCTGCTCCAAAATAAAAGCAGTTCCTGAAGAAGTAGATTTAAAATGCAGTGGGGTTTGCTTTGCTTTTGCCAATTGTTGTCCTTGTGATTTCATCCCTATCATATGCAGTACCCTCAACTGTTTACAGGGATTTTATCTCCATGGAAAGGTTTACTGCTCTATGGACCTCCAGGTGAGGCGTGGAGGAAAAAAAAAAAAAAACGACAAAACCCTATTGAAAGTTCTTTATTTTAAAATTCAAATGCATGTTCTTCCACAACCATCTAACACACAGGTACAGGTAAGACTCTGCTGGCTAAAGCTGTGGCGACAGAGTGCAGGACAACCTTTTTTAACATCTCAGCGTCCAGCATTGTCAGCAAATGGAGGGGTGACTCAGAGAAACTGGTCAGGGTAGGTCTTCACCCATCAGATAAACGGTACCTTTCTATATATATATGTAAGTTTGTACACATGATGTGTGTGTCTGCAGGTTCTGTTCGAACTGGCCAGGTACCACGCCCCATCCACCATCTTTCTGGATGAACTAGAGTCAGTGATGGGCCAGAGAGGCACTAGCTTGGGGTGAGCTCAGCCTATTGTTTTAGGTTGGTTGCCTTCAAATATACATGTGACTGCGGCAAAGTGAAGGCACTATTGTGGTCAGGGGGGAGCACGAGGGCAGCCGCAGGATGAAGACAGAACTGCTGGTTCAGATGGATGGACTTTCCAGATCTGAGGACCTGGTGTTTGTGCTCGCTGCTTCCAACCTGCCTTGGTAACACTTTAAAAAAAAAAAAAATCAATGATTGTATATGAGAACTGGACCGAGCAAGTGTGACATCACCTAATAGAAAATAATGGACTTCCGGCTCCAACCAAATGAAATCAATTCAGTTGCCGTTGTTTCGCAACATTGGCGTCGCCATTCTGGAACTAGATGTCGTCAGTAGACAGTGATTGTCTGAGTCTTCATTTCTATGGCAACCACTCTTGCCAATCAAGAGTGAGCTTGCTGGAAGTCCACACCCCTTTCACTGAAACTGGGCTTAGAGATTCTGACGCTCAATGTTTAACCACACACGTTTTTTTGAGGACCCCAACTGGTCAGTTTATAACTTGCTATAAAGAACAAAAAAAATTGTAAAAAACGTTGCACTGTCGAGTTCTCATATACAATCGATGACAAAAACTATAAAAACTCATGCACAGACCTTGATGACAGCATATTTGTATTATTACATTAAATACTGAGAAGAATAACAGACATCTTAGCTTCAAGGTTTTCTCTTAACAGACTTGTTTTCTAAAACTATTTTTAGATTTTTAAATAGAAACCTTGTTCTAATTGTTTGAAACCTGATGAGATGTTACCAAGTAAGAATTAAATAACCTTGATCTGCTTTAAAAATGCATTTTAGGGAACTTG
This sequence comes from Oryzias sinensis, assembly GCA_037389245.1. Classification (NCBI taxonomy): domain Eukaryota; kingdom Metazoa; phylum Chordata; class Actinopteri; order Beloniformes; family Adrianichthyidae; genus Oryzias; species Oryzias sinensis. The sequence continues at coordinate 18,675,799 of CM074502.1, read as the reverse complement.
ACCACGCTATGTTAAGGAGGTTAGAGAAGAGAATTCTGGTGGGTCTTCCCTCTTCTCCTGCTCGCCAAGCAATGATCTCTCATTGGCTTCCTCCTCTCAGCTCCACAGGAGGGATGGAGCTGAGGACGTCTTTAGACTATAAAATGCTTGCGGAGGTTTGTTACTTTTTTAAATTCTATAAAGGTGAAGTATTGAAGGATCTCTCATGTTATCTCTTAATGTTTTGAACCTTAATCTTGGCTTATTTAGACATGTGTGTATTTTTTTGTGATGCGTCTTCAAGCAAATGGAGGGATATTCTGGCTCTGATATCAGGCTGGTGTGTAAAGAGGCAGCCATGACGCTAGTCCGTACAGTGTTTGACTCTCTGGAGTCTCATCAGGAATGTAAGGCCACACATTGACCCTCTTTTAAAAATCAGACAGACAATCCTCCCACAATGCATCATGCTCAAATAGCTCTTCTTCCACATCAGGCTCTGATATTACCGTCATCCAGCTGGGAGCGTTAACTACAGCAGACTTTGTGGAGGTGATCGCACACACCAAACCATCAGCCCGAAGCCTGATGGACCGCTACACCGCCTTTGAGAGAGAATACCAGTCGGTCTGAGACTCAACTTCTTCACCCATGAAGGATTTTTTGAAAAAGAAGTGTTTCTGGTATCATTTGAAAACATTTAAGAGACACAAATTTGCACACATCAAGAAAACTGTTTTGCAAATGTTGCCATAAATGGCATACGTGACATTTAAGCTGTGAAAGTGTTAAAACACTTCTAAAATGTTCTTTAAGAAAAAAAGAAATGGATTTTTTTTAAATAAAATAATTAAAATATTACTTTGTTTTCTAGCTGATCCAAATCATTTTATTTATTCCTTATATACGCAATCCAAAAGGTGAAAAACTCAATCCTCTTGTGTTTGTGAAGATTCAGGAGGAATAATCCACTTGTATTAAATGTTTCTAAAAATGATCAGACTTCAGAAGGATCCTCTTTCCTTTAACAGGTTTAATGTGAAGAAACCGATATTGAGCTGCTTTTTTCTTGAGGTGATCAGTTGCAACACTTGGTGAAAATGAAAAAGCCTCTGAGGGAATCAAACAGGTTGTTCCTTAGTTGGCTGTGGGTTAGAGCAAGTTTTGTAGGATGTGCTCAACGGCGTCTGGGAAGCTGTCACACGTCAGGTGAGGGGGTGGACTGATTTTGTTTTCATCTCCTTCTCGATATTTGCCTGAAAAATGAAAGAAGGTATAAAAAATAAAATAAAAAAAATCAGACAGAATTTCTCATTTCAAATTTCAGTAGAAAGTATTTTGAAAATTAAAAGGGTCTGTCATGCAAAAATAAAAATGTTAAGCTTTTAAATGTATTTTTAAAGATAATTTCTCACAAAAACCAACACCAAAGTGGTATTTTGATCCATTCACGCCTTTCTGAGTATTCATCTAAAAACCTTCCGTTCTGAGGCCTTAAGTTGTGGAAAAAGCATGAAGGCCCTTTAAGTTATGACAGAATTATCAGAAGAAAACAAGGAAGATTATTGTTTGATTGGCATAATTGAGAGGTACAAACATTGACTGTATATGAGGACTGGACTGAGTGACACTGCTCCCCTGGCGTTCCAAACAGGAAGTACTTGCTGGCCCCAAGAAGCCAAAATCCCATAGACTTATAAACAGCTGTTACTCAGTGAATTCCATTTGTCAGAATAAACATTCTTGCTCTGATTACTCTTTTTAACATGGTCTTACTAATCCTAATTAGTAACAACATTTTTTCTATATAAACTGACCAATCAGATGCCTCCATAAATGCATGTGGCACTTGCTGGCCCCCACGGCAAACGATCAAATTATTTGACAGATTTCCAACTAATCACTGGTTATCGGCATCGTCTGGTTTCAACATGGCGACTGAATTTACTTCATTTGGAAGTAGAACATTTTCTTTAGGTCACTCGGTCCAGTTCTCCCTGTTCACACAAAGCATCTGCAAGCATGTCTAGAGGGGAGGAAGGTTAACTCACCAGATCGGACAAGAATTCCCAACATCCCTGCATTCTGAGCCCCACCTACATCATCTCTAGCATCCTACAGAAAACAAATAATCAATGTGTTGTTTTCCATCACATACATAGTTCTCTATTTTTATTTTTTTTAATTTTGATCTTACATCTCCTATCATGACAGCTTCACCCGGGCTACATCCTAAATCAGACAACGCCTAAATAAGACAAAAGTCAGGAAACCAGAGTTTAGAAGGAACGTGGAAATATTAGCTCCATTGTAAGGGAAAGAAATAATCAACCTGCATAAAAAACGTCTTTTCAGGCTTTCCCACTACACTGGCTTTCCGGTCTGTGGCATACTCCAGCCCTGTCACAAAGGGCCCAGGGCCGAGGGCCAAGCCGTCCTTCCGTTTGTAGTAGCGAGCCTTATGAATGGCGATGAGGGGAGCTCCGTCCAGAATCATTCTAAGGAGAATTGACAAGCAAGAAAGGCTACAAAAAACAGGAATGATTCTCATATCAAGAATTCTGAAACCTCAACCATTTCACGAGCACATGAGGTGGAAACAACAGAAAAGAATCACTTCAAAGTTTATCTGATTCTTTCAGCAATTAAAATGGAAAAAAGATGAAGCGCTTCCCACCTGAAGGCCTTATTTAGAGTTTGGTAGTTAAAATGTTCTGGGGCGAGTCCAATGACAACAGCATTTGGCTCTGATGTGTCAATGCCTGTATAAGGAAGCATTAACAGCTTAGTCTTTAAAGAATCACGATCATTTTATCTTCAAAAAATTCACAAGTATTTGTCCTACAACTAAATTTATGATTTCTGATGATTTCTTTTGTGTGATGCTGCTTTGGCTTTTTTTTTCCGAAAGAGTTGAAAAGCATCATGAGCTGGACTCAGGAGACTTAGAATTGCTGCTTTTGACCGTTTGCTCAATACAAAAATTGTTGATTAAAAAAAATAAATAAAAAGACCAAAAAAAAAAATGGGTCACCAGTAAAATCTTCCAGTGCGCTGTCCTCCACCAGCAGCAGAGGTCTGTGATTTTTCTGCTCTATCAAGCTCCTTGCTGCACTCAGAGATGTGAAGATTTCATTCTCCTGTGGATTTAAATGTATAAAAACAGAAAGAAATAAAACACAGGATACTCCACTATTTCATCTTTATTCTTAACTTTCAACAATCCCTTTAATTTTTTTATTAAATGTACCAAGCCTGACATTTTTACCTGGACATCAAAGTTGAGACGGTGAAGGCGTTCCAGCAAGTTTCTCTTGCTCTCTTTGGTTGTGTTGGTCACAAACTTTACAGTTAGAGATGCGTTCCGTAACCTGGTGGTACCAGAGAAAAAAGCTCATTCAAAACATGTTCGAAATTCACATTCATATTTAAAAAAAAAATACACAAAACAATGCAATCCTTTCGTTTCTTGTCAACAAAAACTATAATCGTGGTCTTTTTATTTCCAAAAACTGAGAAACATTTAAAAGTGTGAGAGCATTCACAGCTGTTCTGATTGAACTTTTTCATTGCAGCTGCAGTTAGTCTTTGCTACCATTACTTGCCATACTCTCATAGTGTATTTTGCATTTCTGCAACATGTTGAAACGGATGAACATTAAAAATGAGCTAGGTTTTCCTAAACTCCCTGGATTCTGTTGGCATATCAGTGTTGATAATAAAAAAATGTTTTCTTACATGTAAGTAGGGAAGTCTATATGGAGAAGATCTGCACCAATTGTAGCACCATATGACTAATGCTGCATGTGAGTAGACTGAATGGTGGACTTACTCTGAATTATCAGAGAAGAGCACACATCCTGTTTAATAAAATACATTGATGCAAATGTTTATTTTTGCTTTTTTGCATGCAAACTACAAAATGTCAGATATGTCTTTTAAAATACTGAACTCTCTGCTGTTTATTTACTGCATGTACCTGTTTTGTGGGCTGTTTCTTACTTTTTAAGAGCTTCCTGTGCTCCTGGTACAGCTGTGTCATCTATATGAAGAGTTCCACTCAGGTCAATGAGCACCGCCTTCAGAGCCCGTTTGTCTGGTCTGGCCATCATGTTGGAAGCCTGTCAGCAGAAAGGCCTTCCTTATATTGGGTTTATGGAATTTTAGGTTACCAAAGTGGTAAAAAGCACATCAGAAAATAACTCAGGTTTGTTTAGTAAATGTCACACCTTTCTACAGGCTGAGAGCATAAATCCCCACCCTAAGGAAACCATTATTAGGCTGATCTGCTTTGGAGAAACACAAGATCAGCTAACAAATAAAATGACGATTATTCATAGTTTACAAATAAAAAATAAATAAAAAAACTGCTATCTGAGGACGCATTTGGATACAATTTTAATAATAGATAAAAACCAGCTTGAATGCAGATTATCAAAGCTGCCAAAACTGAGCAAGATCAGCTGTAAACAGAGCTTTAAGCCACAGTAAAAATACTTGCTCGGCCACAACTGTGCACCATTTAAAAATAATAATGCCATCATAATCATAATTCACATCGGTAATGGCAGAATGTACCAGATTATTGTGTTGATCAAACTCAAATGATGACCAACTGAGAGGATTATTGACCAGTTTTATGTGTAGCCTTGCGATCCAGATTTTTGGATCGTCTCCAATTGATATAACAGAATCTCATCCCCTTGTATTTAGACATGTTTGGATTTCCCTCCTGTAGTTATCACAGTAAGAGTACAATTAATACCTCTAATACCCACGACCTCACAATGTCAGTGAATTAGTATTAGATTTGCGTCACTGTTTTACTGTGAGGAGAAAAGTGTCAGATTTATCAACCAAGGACTTCTACAGCCCTGTTTTTTTTTCTGTTACAACATATTATTTATCATTGTGATCTGAACTTATAATTTATTGTCTTTAATAAATATGCAAAAAATACGTTTAAGAGTTAAATCTCAGAACCTGTTAAAGCGATTTTAATTTTTTGCATATTAAATGTCTATTCCATGTGTTTTGATAATTTTTTTTAAATATTTAGCTAAGAAAATATTAGCAACTTGGATAGCTAACCTTCAGGCTTCCGGTTGACGTTTCTTCTTCTTCTCCGTAAACGTGAGCAGCTCGATGCTGCCCCCTGCAGCCAACATTTGGAATTCATGGTTTAAAAAAATAATACACGCGGTCCCTTTTTGACTTTATGGTCTAATTCAACAGGAGAAAAACATATTTTTAACTTTTCCCCCCATCTTTATATAATTCTCTCTGTTTTTTATATTTAGCTTTTTAAGCTATAGGCCATAATCAGTTAAGAGGGTTATCCTCAACTGCTTAATCATGCATTAAAAAAACATATGTGCCCAATCACACTAACTACAAACAGATGTATCGCATTAGTAGTTCTTTTAGATTTACTCAGAAGGGATGTATTATCAGAATGATAAAAAAGCTCTCCGCCTGATGCCAGCCAACGCTCCTCAAATCCTCTGCCCGTGTTTCCTCTAAATAAGGAATAACATGTTTTTTGTTTGTTTTCTTATACCAATTTTTATTATAAACACTTTCCTGTTAAACTAATAATATAGAAAACATAAATTAACCATTTTTAAAACCTCTTTGTAGGACAATTCATTTACATATAACAATTTGGATAATTTTTTGTTATTTTTAACCCCCCCCCTTTTTTTAAAGTTTTTGTCACATGTAATTTCATTTTTTTAATGAATTTATATACAGAAATACTATGTACAAAATGAAAAAAAAACAACTAAAAGAGCGGATAAAAAAAAAAAAAAACTAGTGTCCAACCCGCATTTCACTTCAATTTTTTCTGCACGTCCCGGATAAACTCAGACTAATCACAGATCAAAACGGCTTTAATGTGTAAACCTCCCTGATCAACATATGCTTTCAATTCCAGTAAACCTCTACACCATTAACTCCTGTGTGTTCAGGACCCAAACTAAAGTGAATTAATGTGATCACAAATCACTAGAAACTATATATAATAATAAATCATATAAAAACTCTGAGTAAAAAAGTAAAACTGTGATAAAGTAGGAGAAAAAGCACAACAGGGATTATTGTATATTTTACTAGTTAGATAATATCTTCATAAGCACTCAGACCAATTAAAAAAAATGAAAAAAACCAACGCATATAACTTGGATTTTTTTGAGAAACAAACTTAAAAGTAACAGTTAAATTATTTGTATATACATATTATGAATTTTGCATTACTTTTTCTGAAACTATTTTTGTTAATTCAGTTTTTTAAATAAATGTGACTTTTCCTCAAGCTAGTCACACTTTATGTTTTATAGTATTTTTTTGCCTAAGAAAGAAAAAATATATATATAAATAGATCAAACAACTGAGACATTCCTCATTTATCTAATGAGCATCATTTTACTAACCTTCTGCTAATCTGCATGATAATCCCATTCTCTCATTTTCATGTTACCTTTTAGTAAAAATTAATTCAGAGGAAAACATTCATTTATTAGTTTTATCAAATTTGTATCTTTATTTCTCTAAGCGTATCCATGTAGATTTACAAATAAATGCCATTATTCACAATTATTCACCATTTTCAACAAAATCTAGATCTATTTGGCATTTCAGATTGCAACATTCTTAAAAAAAATTAAAACGTTTTGTAAAAAAAAAAAATTGTTAAAACATTTTGTTCATCAATAAGTGGAGTGGAGTGAGTGACAAATCCGTGTTTAGACTGTTCTTTACTGTCACAAAGTAGTTGAGTAGTTGACAGAACACTTATCACCAGGCAAAATCTCTTAAAAAAGCCTGAGACGCAAATAAAAAAACTCTTTTTGAAAAATTGTTCTGCAGTCTTTCTGAGTAAAATGTTGCAAAAGTCTGTCATTTGTACTTCACTGGCAGGATTACAGTTACAATTTATGATCCTCAAGCAGTGACACTGAACATTCACTTCAGTTAAACTCGTGACAAAATATGCTGTAATTTCATTAAAATCGTTAAAGCAGATTAGTCTCAACGCTTCCTGCAGAACAAGATAAATCGGATGTGAGAAGCACTAAAGTTCTAGATGAGGAGAGAAGCATAATCCTGTCTTGGGAAGTAAAAAAAATAACATCCATCAGTCTTGTGTGTTTTTGAGCAAGAGAAATCATGACAGAAAGTTTGTTCCATGGCGTGTGTGACGTCCTTTGGTTTTCCCAGGATGCTCTCATCCAAACAGCAAGAGCAGAACAATGCAGGCAGAGTTCACCAGAATCAAGGGCACTATAAAAACAGAAATACAGGGAAAACTCATGAACAAGCTGCACCCATCACAATATTTCATTATAAAACGGATAATCACACTCATATAAAGGGTAGGTTTGGGATGCTCACAAAATGTTGTACGTGGCTTGAGTTCCATTGATCCAGTAACTTTTATTTTAGTATTTTTTGGGAAATAAATGTGCTTCAAAGAATAGTTTTAAATGGGCAACACACCTTTTCCTTGTAAAGAAATTCCAGGACTTTTACTCCGATTATATGTGCTGCATTTTTTCAGTTAATTTTTTTAATTTTATTTTTAACATATGCACAATTTATTCTATGAGAATGTACTATAATCAAGTTTACCTTTGAGATTACAACCATGATGAAACTACAATGGACTGTTGGTATGTGGAGTTATTTTAAAATATAAAAGACAGAAAATAGACTTGCTAGTAGTTAATGTTTTAAAACAGTTTTTTTTTTGTAAATAATTCATCATTCATGCAAAAATAGGAAAAATGTAGGTTATTCACTTAGCAATAAGTAGTCTATTTAAGTGTACAACAAGTATACTTAGTCTTTGCTTAAAGTGGGGCACTATCCATGAAGTTTAATTTTATAAACTATTAGTAACTAAATAGATTCCAATTAGTCTGAAGAAGTATTCAATTAGTATACTTCCTACACTACACGTACATAGTCTATAGCACAGGTGTCAAACTCATTTTCACCGAGGGCCACATCAGCATAGTGGCTGTCCTCAAAGGGCCAGATATAACTTATGCATCTAAGTAAATGTAATGAAAAATAAATGCAACTACTCCTTAATGTTAAATTACTCTATTTATTTTATTATAACCTTTTAAAGTGACAATTACAGTTGCATAGAAAACATATGTTTGCTTGTTACTCATAAATCATTGTTAATATGATTCTGTCAGGTTAGGTTATATGGACAGTGTTTAAGTCCTAATGTTTTGTTGCCCAATTCCATTTTTCAAGTCTGATTCCCCTTAGATATGAATAAATACACACCAATTTTTATTCTAAGAAATTGAAAACTTTTATGCTCTCGCGGACCACATAAAATGACATGGCGGGCCACATTTGACCCGCGGGCCTTGAGTCTGACACATGGGGTCTATAGTATATTTGTTATACTTGCTATATTGCTCAAATTGCTATACCAAATAATATCCTTGATTAAAAACAAAATACTAAGGGTTGGTATGTGCAAACGTGTTAGAAAACTACAAAAAATTTAATTTGCATAATTGTAACATTTTATTTAGTACCAATTTGGAAATCGGAATATGTATATTAGTCTTTAAACACTTAGAGTAAGTATTTTGGATAGTTACTTTCTACTTGAGTAAGATTATTCAAAGCCCGTCTACAGGTTTAAAGTGATGCGTTCACTGACTTCACATCTCTGTCAAATGTAAGGCTCTGACCTCTCATAACGGTGCGAACTGAACGGACGAGGTTGTGTATCTGAGCTTTGATTCCTAGATCATCTCCAAAACCTCCGACTCCCTGATCAGCGGCCCAGCCCACTGAAGATCCCAGCAGAGAGGGAGAGTGGATCATGAAAAAGGAGCAAGGAGGCATAAAAATAGCATACTTATCATTATTATTAGCTACTAACATGCATAATACTGATAACACTCACGTTTACAGAGAAACCGTTCTTCATGCAATACGGCGATTGCATTAGTGCACAGAATAACACTCTGGATGAGAGAATACAGAGTCAGCGCCATGCTGGCAACTTTGACTCCTCCTCCTTCTCCCCGAAACTATTCCTTTGATCGTCTACGCTCCGGGAGACCCACTGCCGTAAACCCACGGGTATAGTCGTGCGAAAGATTTAAAGCTCCAATAATAAAAAAAAAAGTGTTTTTCTGCAGATAAAAATAGATCCTTGATATAAAATAAAAATTGTAACCAACATCATTGCAGTTCATTTAAATATCTGCGACGTAAATTTAGAAGAATAAAGTTTTAGAGCTTATAGCCCAATTCTCTAAAGATGTGTATTCCTTTTAACTAATCATCCAAATTTGTTTGAATTGTTTTTTGTATTTTAATTTTCTAGCTATATATTGTCTTCATAAATTTGTACAATGAATGACCTAAACTTACTACAAATTGTGTTAGCTAAAAACAAATTCTTTATGTATCACTTAAAAGAATTAGTCTTGTCACAAGCATAAATCAGAGTTTTGTGCATCCCGACATTTTAAAAGGCTTATTTTTAAGTTTACAAAATAAAAGTTATCTCTAAAAACTGCAGGATTTTCAGAGGAAATATATTTCTTCATACAAAACACATATGATTTGTATTAAACCGATTTTTGTTTGTATATATCTTTAATTTTTCACATAAATAGTAGAGAAACTACAAGAACATTTTGAAATACGTCTGCATGAACAGTTCATACGGGTAACCTTGAAGGACAACTTCATTCATTCTATAAACAAGGTAAGTTGTCATTTGTGTGACATACATGGCATCAATAAGTCCTTTTTTATTTAATTGTTATAATAAATATTATTTTCACAATCAGGGTCTGATACTCAAATCAATAAACAAACACATGTTGAGAGAGTGGCTGTAGGGTTTGTATGAGTTTAACAATCAAGTGGGTCTATTTACATGTAGATACACAACACTGACACACTGCTGTCTTTTACTCCATGTCCATGCACTCTTTTGGAAAGCAAGCAACACTTTGATCACCCGTTTACCACCTTGCAGCTGTAAGCAGCAGCCTTCATTTCACACGCAGTAAACACTGAGGGCTGTTTTTTTTTTAGCTGCAACAGTCTTTTTTTTTTTCTTAGTGGATAAAAAGTTGTGTCAGTGAATTTCTTTGCAAAAGTCCAGCTGCTCTGGTTGATACAGTTTGAGGTCAACTGCTAATTTCTTTCCATGTACACCCCCCCCCCCCAAACCCTTGCCGTAAGGTCTGCATTTAAAATAGAGAGTGGCCACTCTGTGAATGTTTCTTTGTTCTGTGAAACCACACTGCGTTTGCATTGTCCTCCATGCACCATTAGCCTTAGGGCTTACTCATTACAGTCTTGATCATCACCACTATCTGCTTAGACTTCATTTTCCTCTCTTTGCTCTGTTCTTGACCTTCCATTTCCACGCTAAACAGTCATCGTTTTTGTGTAAGAAGTTACATTAATAGTTGGTGGTGATGAGTTATGTAAACAGGGAAGCGTCCCAACTCCACACTACCGGAAAAAATCTCTTTGGGATCAAATGTTGATTAAAAAACAGAGTGTTTCTTGTCTTCAGGGCACCGGTGTGTTGACATCAGTGCATCTGCAAGCCCACGTTCATGTGTTAAGGCCAACATCAGTGCGAACAATAGAAAAGAATGACTTCTTATTACTTTCTGACATCAGTAGCTGCCTTCTGGTTGGCCCTTAACAATCTTTAAAGTTCACAGAGGCTGACAGAGGACTGGCTTCCTTTGGTCCTGGATGGATGAAGCGGGGATTTTGACAACAGGGTGCAGATGTAAGAGCAGGATTAGTTCTATTACACCTGATGCAATCTTTCTATTTTGGTTGAGTCAGTTTAGACAGAAAAAAAAAGATACTGCATGGGAAAATGCATCAGTTTAGCATTGATTTATCTCTTTGCTAGTAGAGGTATGAAGGTATGTAAATGAGCTGTGAACAGTTTGTACACCTGAACAGGTGAACACATGTTCAAGACAACATATTCTTTGTTCTAGGATGTAAATAATGCCATCATGTTTCTTTTTCTTGGAGTCTTTTTTTTTTTTACTGCTGCAGTTCTTCCTGAAAAATTCAAGTACGGAGCTTCTCTCTTCAAAGACATGGACTCGACCTGTAGAGACAAGAAAATGCAAAGGAAAAAAAAAACGTTAGTTTTTTTTCTTTTCATCAAAAAAGAGCCTCTTGTAATTCAACCTACACCAGAGCTAAATTTAAGACAACGTACCGCATGGATTTGTAAAATGTAATACAGTTATTCAGCTTTATTGATGAGACACGTGCATATGCTAACAGATCCAACATGCAATGGGCTGTAAAATAAAATGAACATGGAGTCACCTTTTAGTTACTTGCTAAGATGGGAGTTGATCTTTTCTTTTCTGAGGATGTTTGCGTAAGGAATCTGAAAAAAAAAATAATAATAATGATAAATAAATACATTCTAAACTCCTAAAAAACAAACAACAAAACAGAGCATCAATAAGAACTAAAAGATAAATTTAGAGAATCTAAGCAAGAGGCACAAAGTTTTGACAAAGCACATCAACATGAATTAAACATTTTTCAGAAGTTCATTTGAATATCTGAGCAAAATTAATATGTCATTACTCTCAGTCACATCCATATGCTAGATCTAGACACATTTATCAATTTCTTTGTGTGCACTTTGGTGAGGACATAAGTGCTTACAAATGTCGGCAATTGTTTCAGAGAAGCGGTGTGTGCCGTGTGTGAGTGTGCATGTTCCGGCGAGCACGTGCACTTTGTGTGTACAAGCGAGTTGCATGTGTCAAAAAGCAAAGACAAACAGCGTCTGTCAGGCTGTCTGCCAGCTGCTCCAGTGATTGATGTCAACGGAAACACTCAGATGGCTGCAGATGAACTTCTCACCCATGAAAGACAAACTACATGGCTGCCTCTGTCTTTTGATAGACAAATTAGAAACAAGATAAAAGTCCATCTCACTCCTTCTTAAGAACTCTTTAATTTTACTTTGGTTTTCTGGAATTCTTTCTAATATTCTCCAAAATAAGACAGAAAAATGGTTTTAGCTTTCATAAATGTTTCTGAAAGCTGGTAAATAAACTTTCTTTTGTGGTCACTTATCGATGACAGGATGTTTTACATGTTATGTCTGACTGTAATTTCCATCAGTGTTCATTATTTATTGAATAGCACTAATAGTAATCTTACCATCTGTAATTGCTGCACCATTTCCTCTTTGTAGGCGAGCTCTCGTTTCATCTGATCCTGAAAACTATCTGAAAAGGGTTCAAAAGCCACACATTATTTTGCATTTTTACAAGCAAATTAAGAGATTTACAACAAATAGAATAGAATAATAAAGTAATAATTGATAAAGGTTAAAGAACCAGAGAAGGATAGACAGGGTAAAAAAGTGTTAAAGGTAATCAAAAAAGAAGTATTTATAAATCTAGCTCTTTATTTGTAAATCCAAAAAATGTGAGAAAATGATCAAATACTTACGGAAAACAGGAAACGGTGAGGTCCCCTTTAGAGCGTGAAATTCCTGCTCCAGTCTTCTCCTGAAGTCGATCTGCTCTAGCAAAACCTTCTGAAGCTCTTCTGTTTATTTTCAAAAAGAAAGAAAATAGGAAAAATGATATCATGTGATGAAGAATCTGCTCATTAAAGTTCCAACTGCTCAGGATAAATCTGCAAACCGCTATCAGATAAAAATAACGGGAGAATTTTCTGGAGCAGCTTATCGATCTTTACCTTTCTCCATGTTCTCCACATCTTTCTTTAAAGAGACAGGAGAAGCTGCACCTCTGCACTGATCACCTGAAAGCACAGACAGAGGCGATCCTCAGAACAGGAAGAGCGTCCAAAAGGATCAAATGTATAATTGAAACTAAAAAACTCTAAAAAAAAAAAGTCATAATTAGCTTCTAATTCTAATAGTTAAACAAAAATTCATGTTTTTTTACATTGCAATTTGAGATGGCATATTTTTAAATTATTTTTTAGTGTTAAAACCCAAAGAGCTCAGAGAAGATTTGTACAAATTGTTGCTTAAAATGCAAGTCAAATAGAATGGTATGCAGCACCAAAGATCCCTGACAAAGTGAGTTTACGGACACATATTTCCTTTAAGAAGCGCCAGAAAAAATATTTATAAAGAGGAATTAAACTTGTCCATGTTAAAAAGTTTTACTATCTTTCGGAATCCAATTTTTGCCCACAAATGCAAATTATAATTAACTAAAATTAATCTATCCTGCCAAATTTAAATAACTTAAATATATTTTTAAATGTCAAAGTAAACCAAAACTTAGATTTCATTGTCTAATGAGTGTTTCATTTGCAGAAAGGATTTTTAAATTTCAAACAAATGTCCAAAACTCTTTACTGAAGTAGTATTTATTTTAGTCAATTTTTATGTGTTTTATTGCCCCGAGTTACAAAAGCACTTGCATATATTGATGAATTCATATTTTTTGTGTCTCCCTCTGATGCTTAGCAAAATAATTCGCTGTAATTCCCTCTTTAGCCTCCTGGTGTCAGTCTAAGTTTGTGCCAAGCTAAGTTGAAACGAAATCTGTAACAGGAGATTTACTTTCTGCTCATCATATTTAGTCTCCTCTCGCTGTCAGATCAGATAATACAAAGGGAAGCAAAACATTTAGGACTAGCACAACAAGGGCAAAGTATTCAAAAGTTGGACATATTAAAGGCTGACAAAAGACGGCACAAATGCTGACACCTGTTGCATCAACAGACGTTCTTTTAACATGCAAATAAATCTTGCATTTCATCAGTGAGTAGGTTGAGGTGTGTACGGATTTAGAAACTTGTGCCAGACCTTTTTGTCCAAGTAAGGTATGATTAAAAGTTTGGGAATCTCAGGAACACGCATCTCCAGGACATCTCATTTTGAATCAAGCAGCTGGTAAACCTTCTCACTGTAGTGCATGGAATGCAGTGCTGTCTGATATGTGACAATGAGGCATTTACTGGCCTAAATGAAGCAATCCAGCCCCCTCAATATGTATGCTCTCCTGCAGTCATTTTTTGTCCTGGCTCCAACCAGCCTTCCCTTGCTTTTTTTTCCTCCGTTACTTCGAGACGGCAGAGGTCTCCTTTCCCTCCTCCTATCGTCTATCCTTTCCTCTCCTCGCTCTGTCTCATTTGACAAGCAAATTTGCAGACAGTGCCTGAGGATAACAACCTCGTTTGACAGTCAATTAACCGTGAATAGTCAAAGCCAAGGCGGTTTGCATTACATAAATGGAAAATTAGATTATTTTTTCTCCCTAGAAACAGAGAGAGAATTTAAAGGAAGTAGAGGGGGGGCTGGTGGGACTCGCAGGAATCAGGCCTTCTAATCACGTAGAGCTTCCCACCGCCCAGGGAGACATTCGGCAATCAGGGGAAAGGTGGTTTCATTTAATTTGTTTCGTGTAATTTTTTGAAATACATTATACATTATGTGCGGGGATCATTACAGTGTCTATGTGTGGGGGAATGTGGGGGGGCAGATATAAATGTTGGCACAGATGTCATAAAGCACTTTTAATGTCTTCCTGACACATATAAAAAGGCAATAAGCTGTGATCCTTTTCAAACAGGAAAGGCTGTTTTTGCGCTGAGAAGGGAGAAAAGACAATTACGTTGGCAGAGATACTGGCTTTGGGATGGAGATTGCTGGTGTGCTGCTTATCTCTGAGCTGATGTTTTCTTGTTGAACTATAACGGCCCCCCTAAGACTCACATTCTCTGTGACAATTCTGCTAAAGAGAAGGAGCTTTCCGCTGCTGTTTCATATCTGTGTGTATTTATGTGAATCCCTTAATTTGCCATTTGAGAGAAGTGGACATGATGGGATAGAGAAGGCAGCGCAGGTAGATTTGGGGGTTATAATGGTAAAAACGGAAGAGCTTTTCTTCACTCAGGGGGGTATAATGAAAGCTATTTGCATGGAAAGAAAAAAAAATGTATTCAACTTGATCCTTTTTTTTTTTAAAGGTATTTTTACTTTTCAATTGATTCCTTTGCTTTTAAAATGTAAAAACAAAATATATCTGCCTTGACCAGTAAAGGATTATTTGTTATTTTGTTGTTTGAATCTGACACAAAATATGAATGCGAGATGGTACCTGAGCTCTCCCTCCAATAGTCCGGTGCCACCGTCTCACTTTCGGGCACAAAGAAACTGCTCTGCTCTTTGTTTTCATCTGGAAGCAAACGTGACAGAAAGACTGGATGGTGAGATTCAGTAAGGCCCATTGGCTGAGCTGGTTATCCGGACACATGGAGATAATTGAGTGCATGCATTGTGTGTGTCTGCCTTGTGTACGTGCATTTGTGAGGCTGTTGTATGTGTGTGTTTGGCAAGACCTTTTATTTCTTTCTTTTTTTTTAGCAAAAGGGTCAGACGGGGAGATGAGAGGAGCAAATGAAACGTCCCAGGGATGCGAGCCTTGCAGGGACACGGGGACACTATAAAACTACTCACTCAGACAATAAATGAAACAAAGATGCTATAATGCAACTGACTCAAACATCTGATGAAACACATAGCGTGTAACAGTTTGCTGAAATTGTGTGTGATGCTATTTGATGAAACAATGTACGAAAAAGAAAAGGCTTCAAGACATAAAAGGAGTTTAGGGTTTAAGATGGACCGTCAACCAATCTATTCAAACAGAAAAACAAGGACACTCTTTGGAGATGATATATGACTGAGAAACTTTTATTGTATTATCTAGCAGCTAGATCAAAGTTGTAACATGTTTAATGGAACCCACTTTAAGAAGTTTTGAAGTAAAACTGCGATTCTACATCAACTAAACGAGCTGTTAATGCTCACCTGAAGAACTTGAAGTGTCTTTGGTTGCATATGCAGGAAGTCCTTCATCTCTGTTTTTCTGAACCTGAAACACAAACAGGGTTTGGTGAAATTTTAACTCCGTTTTGGGTAAAAACGTAAGCAAAGGACGTTTTACTAAACTCATTTGACTCAAAAGGGTTCTCAAAATATTGTTTTTGAACGTAAATTCGATGCTGTTTTAAATGAGCGTAGTGTACAGCATAGGTGAGAAGAACGATTAAGCGGCCCTCATGAGGCTTCCCCTCACAGATCTGGCTAATGTGGGAGTCAAAAGGCTAAAGAATAGACTTGCCCCCGCAGGTGGGAGTGACAGGGAGAGAACAAACACATTGTGGCCATTAAACAATTCATGACTGGGCCTATTAGCTGGGATCAGAGCAGGGTGACTGTTTCCATTTCTACAGGGAGTAACCAGCTCATCAATCTGCTTATGCAGATCAGAGCACTGCCTGACTGCTGCACAATTTAAATAATAATTAGGTAAAGTGGCCTTTGGGGATATTTACGTTTTTGTAAGCTGTGTCATCTCGGTGAGGCGGGGTCGAGCTGGAGAGAGGCAAGCTGGCCCGAGGAGAGGCAGGTAGGCCCGGGGAGTCCTGCAGGACGGGGTTTGAGGAGGACTGAGGGGAGGTCCCGGGAAACGCCGCACCACTCCCTCTGTCCTTTCCCCTTTCCTCTGCAGCACTTTCACTCAGCGCAGAGAGGTACATGTTAGTTTGAGTCTGTGGCGTCCTTCTCGAGAAGGCCGCTTCTTCCTCTTCCTCCTCTTCCTGCTTCGATGATTCCACATCCACTTCCCCCTCCTCTTCACTTTCTGCTCCCTCCGCTTCCCCTCCACTTTCAGATCCATAGCTGCAGCTGCTGGTTGGAGACAGTCGTTGATGTTGGTCTGAACCGGCAACCACCTCACCAAAGTCTTCATCTGCAGTCCCGCTGACTCCTCCGCTGTTGCTGTGGAGTTTAGCGATACTCTCTGCATCTTTAATGACAGGGCGGAAGGCGGAGCCATAGCTCGGCTTTCGTGTTTGGAAGCTTGTGTTGTCCAACAGCTTAAGCCATCCCTCTGATGTGACGGGCCGAAGTTCAGGGGGAACCGCTGAACACTCTGGGTCAAACATTCCAGATCTCGCCGTCATGATGCTGGGCGTCATGTTTGCACTCACGCCATTTCCGTTGCCGCTCAGAGCTCCAGGTTCACTGGGGTCTGACAGATCCAGAAACGCCTGTCTGAGAGATGGGTTGTCAGTCAGGGAGGAGAGAGTGCTGGGCTGAGGCTGGAGGTAAGTGGGAACAGGGATTCCTCCTGCCGCTCTCGGCGGCCAGAACATGCAAAAAGGAGGATAAAAAGTGTCTTTGCGGCCAGGCCATAAAAGTCCTGATAGCCCCGGTCCTTTTTGCCCAGCAACAACATCACTGTCCTCTTTTTTTTGCTGACAAAGACCAAACGTAGGAAAGGGATAAGGGGAAGGGAAGAGGGATGTGGAAGGAAACTTTTGCAACATGCCAAAACCTTTGCTTGGAACAGGGATGACAGGGTAGCTGCGTGGTGTCTTGCGGGGAGACAGACTGTCTCCATCAAGATCATCTTCATCCTCAAAACGAGCCCTCTTTTGACCACCAAGGTCAGCTCCGATCATGTGGGGGACCACCGAACCTGGAAGAGACTTTATGGGGCCCATAGAAGAACAATGTGCCGAAGAGGGAAGTGCTCTCTTTCTGCTGCCTCCGTTGAACATAGCTTTGACATCTTCCCACGCGTAGACCAACTCATCAGCTGGGTGTTTGTCAGACAGCTTGAGGTGTCGTCGCCAGGAGTTGAAGTTAGCTGCATCAGGCTGGGTGTACTTGGCGTCTGGTGTGCGATGGGAATGAAAAATAAACTTATTTGGGGAGAAGTACATGTTGCAGAAGGAGCACTTGATGCATTTGGCCCTTGAGCTGTTGTAGCGCGCTGGTATAAAGTTACCACGACAACCCCAGGCGCACTCATGTGTTACATCGAAAGCGAAGTTGTCAGGCAGTTTTGGCGGCGCATTTTCTCCCAGGAAGGACTTGCACAGGCGCTCGGCTTCACGCTTGGTGATCATGCCACAGCGGCGTGATGAGATGGGCATGGCGCCAGCCCTTCTGAGGATTTCCAGCTGAACTGGAGTGCACTGAACACAAGTGATTCCTAGTGCGACACGACGGTTGTGAATCTCATTATAGCTGTAGTTTTTCAGCAGTGTGTTTGAAATCTGAGCCAAACAAAGTCTCTCAATGTTGTCGATGACAAGAGACACAATAGGAACTCCGTAGAGGATAACCTGACCGACCTGGTTGGGTTTGAGGGGTGAGGAGGAAGAGGATGGAGACGGAGAAGATAAAGAAGAGGATGAAGAATGAAGGTGTGTAGGTCTGGGAGGAGTGAGAGACTCCTGTTGAAAAGAGCCTGTTGAGCTTGTCATCATAATGTCAGTGGAGCTTGAAAGATGGGTCTTGTCCATTCTTCAAAGAATTGTTCCAAAACAACCTAATAAAAGAAGGAGAGGGGGAAGACAAAATGGGATTTTTCATTTTGTTGACAATAAAAAAAATTCTTTTTGCAAAATATTTTAAAGCTAAAAGGGGAAATTATCACATTAAAATAAAGTTTGTGGAAATACTTCTTACTGAAATAAAAAAGCAAAAAAACTTACAGGAAAATACAGCAAAATAGATTAACAGGGAAAAGGGCATTTTAATGTAATATTTGTTTTGATTTTTAATATCATAAACAATGTCAAATATTAATGTGTTATATTAATAATATTAATATTTAACCAAATTACAGTTTTCTACTTCTATTTTTCAACCCTATACGAATGCCCCAAATAAACAAGGAAATGAACCAGGAAAATGTATTAAAAAAAGGTCTGGAAGAATCTAAGCACAAATAAAAGTTTTAAGAAAATTTGATAGTTTTCAAAATTCAAACTGTACAAAATAGATTTTAGATTAAAGAAATAGAAATAGATTAAAATGTAAATAACAGGCCTTTAAATTGCGGGAGCTTTTGTCCGACATCAAAGGTTTAAGATAAAAATCTTTTTTTCATTTTGTTTTGACAGAATATTTATCAGCAACACAAATTAAAATAGAAAATTACAATTGCAGCTAAAGTGAAATATTTTTGAAGAATAAATTTGATACCATTTATTAAAAAGCAATGCTTTATGTTATAATATTTTTGATCATTTTCCCAACTGTTTTATGTTATAACTAAGCAGTAGACTAACATTAAGAAGCAATATTTTTTTTATTTTACAAAATAAAAACTTAATTTTAAATTATTGCATTTATTATTTATGCATTTAAAAATTGGACATTTAAACTATTAATGGGAGAGTTAGTTGGAGAATTATTGTGTACCATAAAAATAAAAGCTCCTAAAATATCGTAGTTTGAAAATGCAGCTGATTAAAAAATAATAATAAAAAGAAGAAATAAAAACCAAAAGACTCTCTATATACAGTTAAAAAATGAGAAGCTTTTTGACTAAGTGAGGGCCAGTTTATAAGGCCACAGTTTCTAAAAAAGAAAAGGCTGTTTCATTTGACTTCATGTTGAATTTCCACATTTTAATAAACTTTCTTATTAATGCACCGCTATTTTTTGTTTATTTGTAGACAAAATGTGCCCGTTATTGTTTTAGGTCATTTCTAATAACTGAAACATTCTATTAGGTCAATTTACATATTATCAGTAAAATACAAAAAGAATAACAATAGAAAATAACGACAATAATAAAAATAATAATATAATTGGAAAACACATTGTCAAAAAACAAAGCTTACTCAGTTTACTATTCTTTGCTTCGTGTTTTTTTTTAATTGGATTCAATAGGTAAGCCTGTTAAAACATTTCACTCAGGCCTCCAAGTATTAATGGCAACATCTCAGCTAACTTTAATGGTTAAGTTAAATTAAGATTTTTCTTTACCTTTCAATTTCCAGAGTAACTCCACAACGCCTCCAAAAAGCGGTGGTCCTGTCACAAAACAAACCGATTCGAAGACTCTTTAAAAAAAATCATTGTTTTCTTATTCGGATGAACACCTAATAATATCCAAGAAACTCGTGAACTGCAAGCGAGTTTTTAATTCTTTAGCTCCGGAGTGAGCGAGCGCGTGAAATGTGAATACAGCGCGTGCTTCCCGCCGGCTTTATCTTCACAGACACCGCGCGCCGTCCTAATCCGCCCCTTTCCCCCTCCCACTCTCCCTCGCCGTGTCTCTCTCTCTTTCTCATCCGCGCACCTGCCTTGAGTTTGATTGGCATGTGGCGCGAGCTCCTTTTCAGCACGCACGCGCCATATCCTTTCAGTCACGCGCTCCATATACGCTCTTTCTTCTCTCCTTCACGCGCGGCTTTGAACAGCAATAATGACGCATCGCAAACTGTCGCTCAAATGTTGTCAGAAGTCAAATTGAAAGTCTGGACGGGTCTTAGGAGCGCATGCGCCCGAACGAAACCCGAAGTGAAATTTATTCTGTAATATGTAGCCAAATTCTGTAATAAAGCCTCGTAAATTTTGTTTCAAAGTAATTTGACAATCTCACAAAGTTATTCTAGTCCAAACTAGCAACCCTCCTCCCCCCCAGTAACATTTTTATTACCTAAAAACTGTTGTTAAAGTGTGAAAGACACAACCACAAGAGACAATAAAAAGGTTGCTTTTTACACAGACCCAGTGCGGATTCAAATGGGCAGAAAGGAGAAATAAAAGCTGAGACAGCACAGAGTCAGGCAGCCGGTCTGGGATCAGGAATATGTCTGTCAGACTAGAGCAGCTGATACCCACATTCAACGCTAAGAAGGCTTTTGGAAATATGACTCTCTATATACATGTGCAGGTTGTTCCCGGGGGAGAAAAGGCAGCAGGAAGCGCACTGTAGCCCATGGGCTATCATCTGTTGTAATTGAAGGTAAGAGGAGCTCGCAGCTACCGTGCGCTTCTATAAAAGGCAGTAAGAGGGCCCTCCAAACTCTCACAGGTCTTAAGGGATGAGGAATTCCTTCCCATCTCTAAAAGCTGGGGAAGAAATTATACAAACGATCGAGCCCATTCAAAAGTCTGCACATTTTAAATGGCGTTTAATAAAATTTTTTAAAGGTAAAGTTTTGTTGTAAAATTTGTATACGATTTCAAAACAATATGGAAACATTCAGATTGTCTAAGGAAACAAAGAATTAAATAAATGAGCATCCTATTCAAATAGAAATTACATCAATAAAGAGCATACTGAGATTTAAAAATGGACAACCAGCTCAATAAAAAAGTACTATTTAAAAAGGACAAACACACACACACGCACACACGCACATGAATTAAATTTTTTAACCGTTTTATAATTAAATAATATACACATACATAAGTTTAAACTTTTATTACCAGCGTCAAATTTTGAAGGAGATAAGAACCAAAAAAAGCTGCATGTGCATGTTTGTTTGAAACACTTTCACCATGTTTTAAATTCATTTAGGACTGCAGGTATTGTTGATAGTAAAAAATCTGAGAATATAAATAATATTAATTAGTCTATAGGTTCAAAGTGGCTTGTAATTTATTCCCTGTGTCCCGAAGAACATGACAGGATTGCTTTTAGGCTCTGGAAATCTGCGCGCGTGTCACAGAGGGGAGCGTGAGCCCCATCTGCTCTTCCTCAAACCTATTTAGGTTGTCACCGCGCGTGCCTTTGTGTCGTGGACGGGAACCGCGGGAACGCTTCTGCCGTGGGACAAGAGACAAGGAGGGGGGAGGTGACGTCACAATAGAACTAAGGGAGCAAAACATGAAAAATATTAAGTATGGCAAAATAAAAAGCACACATATGTTTGTGTTTGTGTACTACTATATTTATATATTGGTTCTGCGATGTTTCCTGCTTAGCTTCCGGATATTTATTGCGATGCCATGTTCGCATAAATTCCCCCCAAAAGGCAATTGACCAACAACAAACGACGATAATAAAGCAGGCTTTCAAAAGCGCATAATGAAATAAATTCCTGTGCGTCCCTGAGAGAGATGTTTCTGACATGTTATCAAAGGCAGAGCATGACTAAACCATGCGAAGCAGGAAAAGGCTCATTGGAATACAACAGCTCTATTAGCCCCATTGGAACACATCTCACTTTTCCATAATGCAGAAGTCGGTCGCCCTACTGAGAAATTAATCATGCGTTTAAAAAAAGAATTGCTTGTGTGACCTCCGAGGGTCAAAGCAGGGAAGGGAAATGGAGATGCAGAGAGAGGCCAAGCCATAATAAATTAAGAGCTACAACTCTAAGTGAGCTGCAGACATTTAACATCAAAACTGTCAATAAATGATGCATACACCACGCTGAGTGATATTCTTTCTCCAAACTGTCCCAAAGCTGTTATTTTATTTTTTAATCGGTCTTTTTTTTATCTCCTCCAAAACTTTAACTGACAGACTAAAGATGCTCATTTCCTCTTCATTAATTAAATCAAAATGTTGCTGATTTTGCCACCACTCCCCACGTGCTCACATTAATTTGTCGTGGATTTAAAGGCAGATGCAGGCTACAATATGGTGCACAATCGCCCTGCATTCCCCACTTCTCTAATCCTTGCTTAATGCTGTGCGTCTGTCTGGCGACTGACTGCATGGAAGTCTTCTGTTCATCTGCAACGAAGATTTACTGTGCATTACCATCCACACACATCTTACATAAATTGAAAAAAATACATATATATAGTAATTAAGATTATTGAGGATGTTTTAATATATGGTCCGCCCATTTCCCCTTGATGAAGAAAAGCCTCGCTGTGGATTTAGACTTAGAAGGGGGGGGGGGGGGGGAGCGCGCGTGTGCGCGCCGTTCATTACTCTTCTTGCTCCATTCGCGCTCTTGAATGATTGGAATAAAATACTGTTGGTGCACTGAGATATTAAGTCCAATGTTGTCATAAAAGAATGATCCCTTTTTGTAATTTTACAGTGCAGTTATGAAATTAAAAAAAGAAAGAAAAAAAGAAAATAAATATATCAACAATAATTTCAAATATTTGACTTAGATTTTAGAAAATTCGTTAAATACGATTATCAATTTAAGTTATTTTGTATGATTAAACACATTGAATCTGCAACAAGAGGTACAAAGTGAACTATTTAATTAACCTTAATTTCATCATTATTATTATTATTATTATTATTATTATTATTATTATTATTTTGCATGTCATTTTCCAGTCTCCTACTATCAAAACGGATATGCAGGCCCGCAAGCGATGGTGCCCTCTGTTTGCTGGATGTGAACTCGCCTCGGGCGCCTGTACCAATTAGCGGAACAGACTAACCACGAACGGTTCCCAGATTTCATTGAGGATCAGGAACATTAGCCAGTCAGTTTTTCGGAAATTGAAATGCAGGTGATGCAATAGCCTATATATAATGTAGTTTAGACATTAATGCCCTTAATTCTTATTGAATCAACTAAATTCACTTGACCTGCAGAGTCATGGTTTTATGTGCATGTTTTGTTTTTAAATAAGATAAATTGATTATTATGTTTTGACCACTTTAAGATGACATTTTTCTTTTACTTTTGTGATACAAAATTCAGTTGATTAAATCCTAAAACAGACTATAAAGTTGTTTTAATTGGTTATTTAAAAAGTCTGCCTTTAAAAATCTGTTATTAAAAAGTCAACTTAAAACTGTGATCCCATTACAGTAGCTACTTAATGATCAAATTTTGCAAAGTCAAAAAAGACTTTATTCTAATTAAACGGAAAAAAAATACTGAACCATTCTTATTCAAATAGATCTCCCTCTGAGACAGCAGCTGGTGATCTACTCAGCCTCTTCACTTGAAAATGGAGCAGTCCAGTAAATTACACCACAGTGAACTGAAATGCACACTAAAATTACCGCTGTCATTCTTGCTCATGCAGACAATTAACTCCATATATATAAATGTCTTTTGCTTTTAGCATTTAAACAAAGTACTCTGGGTCATGTTAAAGCTGCTTTTGTTTCCATTTCAACTTTACTAGTCCTTTGTTATCAAATAGGTTGGCTTTAATTGTGTCTGCTTGAGTGGCTTGCAATAACATGTCCCTCTTTCATGTCTTTCCCAAAAAAATTGGTCATGGAATTTGTACATTTTTCATTTATTTAAAAGCTGCTTTTTCTGAAAAAGCCACATGGCTAAACAGTCACACTATTTTGTATCTTTCGAAGCTGAAAATATGATTTTATTTACTGAACAATATGGTATTAAATTAAAGGTTCATTTGACTTTTAATGATGACCAGGGCGCACAAGCAAAGTTGTGCAAGTTAATTCAAGTAGAATGAGTAATGCAACATTAACAGCACAACTAAATTGAAGCCAATTAGCTCAGCAGTGCAGACAGACTGCAGGGCACTGCAGTGAATTTTAAAGGACACCAGAATAGACAGGATACATTTTGTGTGTGAAAATTTTCACCCAATGAATCATCCTTTTTTAGATGAACAAAAAAGTCATCATAGATATTAAAATAATTACAGAACTTTAAAAAGCTCAACTCAGATGATGGGTTTATGAAATTGTTACAACTGGGACTAATATGATTGCTTATTATACAAAACAGCAATATTTTGTCTTCTGAATCATCTGAGGCTGAATGTTGAAAAATTACTACATGTATACATCCTCATCCATCACCCTCAGTATTGGAGCTCCTCAAGGTTATGTTCTAAACCCCCCAGCCACTTTCAAATCCATTACTATCATCATGTTTGTTGATGGGTGTGTGCAAATTCCACTTTGTTTCCTTGCATCCTTCAATGGCCGCGGCCTTCGGGTAGGGTAGGCCAGATTTTAATGGCTGTAAATTTGGATGAGTCTAGCCTTTAGATAATTTCCGCTGTTACATCAGTGAATGTCCTGTAGTCTAGCAACCGTGAGTCCAGAACAGAGAGGAGTAGTGAAACAGGCATTGAGCTCAAATTCGTCCTGGCTTTTGTGATCCAAATTTTAATCTTGGAGGTGTAATTATAAAAATGTGTAATTATTTCCAATTTCGGGTCCCGCTTCACAGTCCGCCGTTGTTGTCAGAAAATCTTTGGGTTCGTTGGGGGAAATGGACAGAAGGATACACCAGACCAATCCTTGAAATCAGGAAAGAGAATGCTGTATTCATTGGCCGCATTTGAAGGAGGCGTTGAATTTGAACAGCACTCGTCGCAGTGCTGTGACGCAAGCTGTCACAAGAACAAGCTGATGGCTGGATCCAAATGCAGCAGGTTTATTAGCACAGCTAAAAGTCTACAAAGCTAAATCAGGGTCAGCCAGGCAGCAGTGGATAACAGGCATGAGATCATCATAGGAGAGACAGGTAGGTCAAAATCCAGGCAAGGATCAGGGCAGGCGGCTGGCACAGAGTCAGTTACAGGGTGAGGAGACAGAAGATCAGGTCCAGATACAACGCTCTGTAAGGAAGGCAGAGTGGCACAAACAATACTTCGCACTGAGTGTGGCTCAGTGCAGTGCTTAAGTAGACTGTGGTTGATGAATGAATGATAGTCAGGTGTGCAGCACTCAGGAAGTGTGGTTAGAACTCTGGAGATAGTTCCCGCTAGTGACCAGAGGAGTAGACAGAGCTCTTACTTCTGACATAAGCAGCCTACAAATGCAGCCCAGAAGGAGTGCAGTCCTCGAATTTGGACACAGCCGATGACACTGCTGTGTTGGGCCTTATATCCAACAATAATGAGAGGGTTAATACCCTAGAGGGGACAAAACCTGAAGAGTTGGTGCCAGGTGAACAACCTGCTCCTGAACATCAGAGAAACCAAGGAATTAAAGACCCTGTCAGATGAAAATCTCATGTTCTTGTGGCATTTTTCTTTCAATCGACATATATAAAGAAATTAAGTTTAAAATTGCATTCCTGAGTATTTCTTTATTCACATCATTGAGAATCAGAAGCAGACACAAATGGTTGTGTGGTTGGAAAAAGCTTGTAAGGGTGACAGTGAAGATTACTATGACAGGCCACAAGCTCCTTGCTCCGCTCCATTCTGATGCATCTACTTATAGATGACAACATTCATGGATGTCTTTGTTTTCCTTGTTCGAGCTGGCATCTGGTTGGATAGCTTCAAAATTGCATGCCATTTTTGTTGCACCAATACTGTTAGCTTGGGTTTATGAGGGGCTGTAAGGTAGAGGGAGAGAGTGTAAACAAAAGTATGATGGGAAATTGGGGTAGGCTCTGCAGAAACTATGCCCTAGAAAACAGCGCTTTTTTGTTTTGGCTAAAAACGGCACGATCATAGTTAAAAGACAACTGGGAATGCTTTTACAATAGAACAAAAATGATTGGCGTAGGACTTTAATAGGGGTGTTCAGTATAAAGCAGGATCAATCATGCCAACCCATCACTATCAGCTGGAACCCAGTGAAGAGAGTGGACAGTTTCTGGTATCTACACTACATTACCAACAGTATTCATACACCTACCTGTTTCAAATATAAATTGAAGTGCCATCCCATACCAAACCCATAGAGTTCAAAATTATGTCGGTCCACTTTTTGCAGCCATTACAGCCTTGACTCTTTGGAATGGCTGTCCACAAAGTTGAAGAGTGTGTTTATAGGAATTTGTAACCATTATTCCAAAAGCGCATTGGTGAGGTCAAACACTGATTTTGGCTGAAAAGGCCTGGCTCTCCCTCTCCGCTCCAACTCATCCCAACGGTGTTCTATCGGGTCCATGTTTTGCCTTGTTTTGCAACCACTGGACCTTTCCCTTTTGCTGCCACTAAGTTGATTTTTAACTAATTGGCAAAAAGATTTTTTTGTCAGTCAGCTTGACCGTAGTAAAACATGTGTAAACAAAGAAATTAAACTTTTAGAAATATTAAAAAAACTCTGCAAACCAGAGGTCTGTAAGGTCATAGTCTGAAACCCAAAATGTAAGTGAATTAGGCTATTGGTTTTTAAAAAACGTTTATTTTTATTTGCTAATTTTTGTCTAATTGACAAAAATATAGACTTCTGTGCACCCATAAAAATGTCCCATATTCCACCTACTGTTTGTTTTGATGTTGGCACTTTTGTGTGCTTTTTAAATGATTGAAATCTAGAGTTTACTAGACAACTTAACAATTTGTGCATTTAAAAACAGTAGCCAAAGTCATGTGCGGTTGAACCATACAGAGTCAAAACATCCAGGTAGGCCTTTTGTCTTGTCTAAATACAGAGCAGAACATTTTCCATAGCCATATGAGACCTGGCAGCCATATGAGATTGTAAAATGGGTACAGTTTGCTATGGATTATCTGGGCACAAAAATGTCAGTTTTATTATTTTGATTACAAATCTGAAAAAAGGCTCATTCAACATTAACAGTGCTGGCCAATCAACCCATCCAGCACTATATCACAGTTATTTAGTGAAGTCACACACTTGGGAGCACCCACCTTTTTTATAGACTCCAAACTTTGATTTGGAATAAGAATTAGGCTGATTTCTTCCCCTACTTACACAGCTTCCTACTACCCCTACATTTAGCCCTCAGAACAGAGAGTTATGGAAAAGTGATGGTGTTTTCGAATTCTGACGTTACTCCCACTCGATGATGTCATAAATAGATACCGGTCAGCTACGTTAGCGTGGAGCTGCTAGCACTCAGAAATACATATCAACTTTGGTTTTATTAAGTAAAAAAGGTAATGCTAAGACAAAAAATCCATTACTTACATTTAAATGTAAACTTCTGTGCATCAGAGCACACCCACGTGAAGAAATGTGCTTTTCCACTGCGGCACAGCGCAATATCCTCCCGGCGGAGTGCTCGGCATCCCTCCGCTGCGGGGGTTAGCCCTTAAAAAAACAATTTTGGACAACCCTGCCCCTCCAAATGCCGCTACTAGTGAAGGGGTAGAGAGAAGTCATATAGGGGTAGAGGAAGAATTTGGATTCGGCCTTACTGTAGGTCTCACTTCATTTAATTTAGGACCTTTAATTGATAATGAGTTGAAGTTGCTGAATGTAACAGGCCAATACAAGTCTTGATGATTTAAACAGAATACCCACTGATCAATCTAATAAGGCCATCGTTCCCAGGAGCCAGATTGCCAATTGACTTTAAACACTAAAGGTGAGGGCAACATTTTAAGACAACAAATAAAAAGAACACAAGAAAACTTAGGCTTTTTTTTTTGGATGCAATCAACATACTGATGTCAATCCCACAAAGTTTTAAAAAGACATGGCACTATTCAAAGTATACAAATAAGGAAAATATGCTTTTCAAGAATTCATGATTATTCAACATGAAAAGGGGTCAATCAATATTATGGTAAAGAAACACCTTTATTTTTTGAGCCTGGTTTTTGTAAAATGCTAAAAAGGCTTTTTTATATGAGGTAGCTCAAGCCTTATAAAATAATGCCCCATTGTGATCAGTAGATATTTTAAGCAACATTTTTATAAGAATGTTCTTGGAATCTGAAAAATGCTTAACTTTTGCATCTTGGATTACTTTTCATCCTGTGTTTTTTGAACTATTTCAGAACAAATAGTAAAACTACACTGAGAACAATACCTGTCACACCCACTCCAGAGGTTATCTCCACATTAATAACTAGCCTTTTGATTGTTTGACACACACTCTGTAATGACTCTTATTTGCTGCCTGATTAAAAACATTTAAAGAAACATCACACATATACATAACTTGGATCGGGTGTACAAAGACAGGAAGACAGGGCAAAAAGAAAGACAGAGAGATTTCAGACAAGTGACACATCATGAGACCTCCCAACCATGAGAGTCATTCTGCTCTCTGCAGGGTGTCAGCTTGACGCTTCTCGGCAGGGAGAAGATAACTAACCGAGATGATCTCACAGTATCATGGCTTAATTTTCTTTACTGGGGAATATTCAGCGCTAATGTAACTTAAATAGGCTATTGCCGAGCAAACTGCACAGTTTTATATGGGACATAAAATCATGGAAACTCACCAAAAGGGAAGATTGGAGATTGGCACTTAGGTCTGCACAATGCGTTAAAATGGCTTCTGAATGAATTACCACAAATGTCGTCCCATAAGGCCTGTACTAAGTATTTTGTGTGTACAAATGTGCATATGAGTGAGTGGGCATGTCATTGTGTTTTCCTTATCCCAAGGTCCGAAGTCTAACAACTGCAGTGTTGTGAACCGCCATTGTATCCCACAATAATGGACAATTTGGTAGTTTGACAGAAGTCCAGTTCAGTGAACGCATTAGTAAAGGGCCATAGGAAGTGGTGAATGGCTTGAGAAGAAAACTGACTTTTAAAACCATCAGGTCACAAATCTAAAATAATGACTTAGCAATGTCAAAAATGCATTATATTTGCAAATCTTTCAGCGTTCTGTTGACCAAATCCAGGGCAAAAAATTGTAGCAGATACTCAACTTTAGCTACAGACCAGATAGATCTATTTTTTGTTAAATAGGAAGTTTTTGTCATGGTGGATTTTGTTCACTAAAGTCTGTTTATTTAAAGAACCTATAAAACTAACAATTATTGTCATGGGATTCTTCGTTACTGTTAGGAATGATTAGAAACAGAATAGTTAGAAACTTTCTTCACAGTTACCTTTTGCTCTCACACCATTTTTGAGACCAGGGAACAATGCAGTTGTACACCTCTGCAAACAGACCAAGCATTTGGTTCACAAAATAGGCACCGGAGCAATCTCAGCAACCAAATGAACCATACTTTAGGGTCATATAGACTCTAGCATGGCAACAAAAGGGTGTACTTTAATATTGTGTTTACACCAAATGTGATTCACTTCTGCTTCTGCTGCCTCTGTCTTAATGCGCATCAAATTAGCTATTCAATGCTTGTCTAAATATGTGTTCATCTACCTGACACTCCTGATGCATGTGGGAGGAAGTACTGTCAGAACTTTTTAGCCTCATCACTACATTTTTTTGAATAGCTGTACAAAGGTGTTGTCACCATCTGCTGCTCAGATGTTCAGGCGAAACACAAACGGGAATGATCAGCTTTTTCCTACATGTTGGTTTTGAATTACATCCGCTGATAACATCGCAACATGTCACGGGGACAGGCTGAGTTCCTGACTGGTTAGTGAGACGCAAATTCTACGGAAAAATCACGCCACAATATGATGCTCAAAACGCCCCGCACTAGACTGCTGTGCTCCACCTCATAGTCAATATGTGCAACAGGACCTCTGGTTGTGCCTGCACAACGACTTACCATTGAAACTGGATTCCCCGCCATGCAAATCGCATTCTCTGTAAATGTTGATGTAATAGCTTCACAAGGGAATGAGGTGCATCTACTGACATCTTGGTGGCATTTAAGAAAAGCTAGGCAGATTGGCAGGTCAACAGACCATTATATACTAGATGTCTTCCACCAGTCAAGCCAAATGGTTAACTTCAAATACAAACAATACCAGTGTAACTCTTTGTAGACCATAGAAACTTGTGTTTATAAATGAATTTGTCAACAACACCATTGAAACCCATATTTTCTGTAAAATTGTTCAAATAGTTTGTTGCAAAACTCCAAATAACTCATTGCTGGTATTGAATGAACTTATTTGGAAAGCAAAAGCTCAAATAAAAATGATTTCATCATTTAAAAAGGATGTAGCGACCACTTTATGTTGGATATTCCAGCAGAGGGTTTAATGTATTTACACAGAATAACATTTGGTTTCTGATTTCAGTTACCACATACTTTCAGCTGTGTGGCTCAAATGCACTGGACTCTAAATGAGATGCACTTGTGTGTTCTATTATGCCTCTAACTTGTATGTGCATCTGCCTGAGTAAACAAGAGACATGTTAATGTGAATGTTAAGGGATCTATTAGGGCCTCTGACAGGAAACAGCAAGCCAGGCTTTCTTCTATTCGTCTATTATTAATGAGGACTGGAGGTTAAACTACGGATTAATCACCAGGCACAGTAGAGAATCATGCAGATACGAGAATTGGGAGGGTCATACAAAAGAGTAAGCAAAAAATGGGCACAAGAAGTTAAATTTCAAAAAGATGAGAGTTTGCAAGGCTGTCTATAGTTTGGGAAACTTTGGTTGACTTGGCTAACTAGAAAATGCAAAGGTTTCCATAAACCTGTCTGTATGTACAAGTCTTAAGCTGCATTCACACTAGGCCTGCACAATATACCGCAAATTTATCGCTATCGCAATATCCAGCTCTGCAATATGCATATCGCAAAAGACAGCAAAAATCGCAACAAATCATAAACCTTAAATGTGTTAATACAACCTTATGGCAGCTTGAAGCATTTAGCGAATCAAATAAATCCCTTCATGCATTTGACCAATCGGATGGACGTCTTCACCTTGTTGACCAATTGGAAGGAGGCCTATTATGTTAGATGTTTGTCTCCTATGTCGTCGAGGGTCATTTGTAGTATAATTTTTAAACTGTTGCAATGAAATGGGAATGATGTTTTTGGTTGTTTTGCTACTGCTTTATATACCGCAAATTATACCGTTATTGCAATATTAATCTCAAATATTGCATATCGCGAGTTTTCCTTCATATCGTGCAGCCCTAATTCACACACAACTTAATTTGCAAAACAGAGGTGTCCAGTTTCAATGTTAAGTCAATGTACAGACGCAATCTGAGGTCGGTGCGATCTGAAGAAGTCTGGCAGTGGTGCGATTTGAGCATTGAGCTGGACACATCAGTCCAGCAGGAGCGCAATTTGAGCTTCGTGTCCCGATTTGGGAAAGGATGATGTGTCTCGTCAACTAATCAGGGAGTGGGCTTTGGGCCTGTGATGTGTTCAGTAACATGATCAGTCCATATCTAATATGGGGAGAATCTGGTCATTCTCGTCCTGAACTTTGATTTTTTTCTAATTTTTTTTTTTGAGACAACAAAAGGGGTCCTCTGATTTTATTCTTATTCTTATTTTTTCCTGACTCTGACCAATGCGGGACAACAAGTCATCAAACTGGGACACAGAGAGATGGAAACACCACAGAAAGTGGCCGTTATTCAGATGCAGCTACTGCTGCAAGAGGGGAAGATCATTGTGCTGGGAGAGTCTTTAAATTATCTCATGAACCCCCACATGGAGACGTGATTACCGAAACTTTTGTACAACTCTTAAATATCATCCGTGCCTTCCATGTATTGTAAATGAGATATACACAGACACTGCTCCATGTAGCGATTGAGCCTTAAAGCTTTTGGTAGTAGCTCCTCCCCACATGCGCCTGGGGCGTCAAGTTTATGAACGCACTTTATGGACAGGTGTCAAGCAGCGAATCGCAGACATCTAAATAGAGGCAGCACAGAATTTGACATGTGAATCACGTTCGGTGTGAGGGCAGTATTAGGCCTGAAATACAAAAAAAAAAATCAGTATTTAGCAAACTAGAGTTGGCCTTGGCCGTATGTCTGTGTTTCACCCACAAAAAACAACCAACATCCAAACATTTGCAAAGATAGATGTGCATACCGTGCATAAAACACTCAGAAGCGCATGAATGGATCAAAATGCCGCTTTTGGATTTTTTTGGTTAGGAATTAATCTTATTTGACACTCAAAAGCCCAAAAAAAGATAATTTTTGCATGATATAGGTTCTTTAAGATTAAGTTAGACAAAAGTTGACCAACAAACAGCATCAGTATATCAACAGGGTAAACATGACAACATGAATGCGTTTTTACCTCTAATTCAGAAGTAAGTCAGGCTTGTAATCTCACCTAACAATACAGGGTTGGTAATATATAGAATCACACCAAAGACATTATAGATCCATGTCAGATTAATATATCTCATAACACTAGATATATTTCTTTTAATTAACACCAAACAACATATGCAGAAGTTTTAATGAAGAGCCACTTCATTCCTCTTTTGATCCACCACAAAAGTTATTTTCAGAGGTCTTTTTTATTATAACTTCTTTTAGCAAAAATATAAAAAATGTGTGTTGTTTTTTTAATGCATAGTTTCTGCAGAGTGGCGAGAGTTCATTAGAAATTTCCCACTGATTTGTGGATGGGACCGTTGGCGCAGAGCAGCCCCGCTGACCTTGGCTGAGAGCAGCAGAGTAGGGAGCTTGTGGCCCACCTAACATATTTTCCACGTCACAAATACATTTCTTTTTTCATACTGAACGTTTCTTTCTATACAACAATTTGAATAAAGATATCCACAGAAATGCAATTTGAACTTAATTTTCTTAATTCATGTCATAAGAAAAATGCCACAAGAAATGTTAAAAACACCAAAAACACAATTTTCATCAGAGAAGGTCTTTAACAAACTTTGTCAGTTTAATGTATGATGCACAATATTCTATGTTAGGTAGAGAACTACAATATTAATTAATTAAATATTTTAAGAAACTAATGATTAATTTTAAAGAGTATGAAGAAAGTATCAACTTAAGAACAGTGTATTTTAACAAAAACAAAGAATGCAACCGTTTTCTCTTTTTTTGTCATAGCACAGTAATACATCTATACAAAGCTAATTCTGCAACATAAATAAAAAAAATAAAAGGTTGTTATTAATTTTGATAGTAATCACATCTATAGACAGCCTGCTCAACAGAACATGTGCCACTCAGCCAATTAATGATTCATGCCAAAAGAAATAAAAAGCAGCACTTTGAATTTTCAATTATTTGATTTTTAATTATTTGATTTAGTGTTAAATCTAGCTCTGCTTTGAGGCTTGTTATTACAGATAAAGGCAGGGTTTTAAAGAGGGGCCACTGGGCAAAATTGTAAACAATGGAATTAAATGGTAATAATTATTGTTCCTGAAATTAATTATTGTTCAGCCGCCTATCAGCCTCTTTGTTTAAATAAAAACAAATATTAGCTATGTGGTACTATTGTGTGTGTGTGTGTGTGTGTGTGTGTGTGTGTGTGTGTGTGTGTGTGTGTGTGTGTGTGTGTGTGTGTGTGTGTGTGTGTGTCCATCCATCCATCCATCCATCCATCCATCCATCCATCCATCCATCCATCCATCCATTGAAGATTTTGGACAAATACAAATTCTGTTTTCCCATTTTTAAAAAATCTGTTTTGAAAAGCACTGTTGTGATCAAAGCAGCATTATTCTTTGACACAACAACTTAAGCATCTGTCTTCAAAACAGGATCAACATGTAGATGGGTTTCACATTAGTATTATTTTTCATGCACTGATCCCTCCCATTAAAAATCAGAATCAAAACAGCTTTTATTCCTGTTATTGTTTTTATTATTCAGCATGATCTCCCATTGACTTACTACTGATCCACGCCGACATAAATACCCTTCTTCACAGAGTGTGAATGGGGGGATTAAAAGAGTGACACCCGGGGTGTATGACAGAGATCTGATTATCAAATGACAACAAGAACATGAGCCTTTGTTGTTTTTCCATCATAACATCAAAACAAGCAGGAATCATATGTACAAATGTATGAGCATCCTTACAGTACACTCTCTTTAATACCTTAACAAATGTTTTTACTATAGTAAAAGCCTCAGATGTTATGATGTTTTTTTATAAAATCATTTTTTGTAGAAATGCTTTTAAATTGAGGATTTTCCAGATTTATTACAGCTGAATGACAGATGCTATGAATGGAAAAGAACCTTTTTTTCTGCACATGCATTGCGGGTAAAATTAATAGGGCATGTAAGCTTTTTTAATTGCAAAACACCTTGTGTTTTTTGATCACATTTGAGAATATTAATCTTATGATATAATTACATTTTAAAAAGGCAGGCAACTTTAGAGATCCAATAAGATAAAGGGTTGAAATCGCAAATTTTATGAGAAAACCAAAGCGAAAATTAGTTAAAGTTTATTAGTTAAAATAGGATACATGTAAAACATCATACAGGTAAGCTTTGTAAGACAGAGCCTGGACGTGGACAGTCACTTGTTTTATGTTTTTTTAATCAAACTAAGATTTGCTTTATGTTTGATTTTATACATCTCTTCTGAACAAAAAGGTTTTTTGTTATTTTATTTTTATAGGGATCATTCTAAAAAAAAAAAAACTTTTTTTTTTTTTTAACAATAATCAGGCTTTGATGAAAGAAGCATAAATTGATAAATAAATAATGGGCCATATTCTTGTACATTTATTGTGGACTTGATAATGGATGTGAAATATTTAGTGCTATTTGTTGATTAATGTATAAACTTATGGAATTTTTCCATTTTAAATTGTATATATTTATATATTTGTTTATGTTTTTCACATTTTTGTTTATCTGTTATATTTAGCAAAACTTATTTTTGCTTTTGTTCTTTCCGTTATGTGAAAGTCGTTCTTTTTTTGTGTACTTGTCTCGTTTCTTTTCTCTAATTTAAAAGTTTATATAAAAATGAATAAATATATATCTAAATAATGTATAACGTCTATCATTTTGCAATGCCACGAAATCTGATAATACATATTTTGTGTCACATCTGTAATTCATTTTCTCTACTTATTTATTTTTGAAGTAAGTCAAGTTTTCTATTCCGGTTAGTTTAATCTGCTTGACTGCTCTTTATCACAGGCACTTCCACTGAAGTTGTTTACTGAGTACTACTTTTGATTGAAGTAAACTGTCTATTTAAAATCCATTGCACTTCCCCACAATTCAAAAGCTAACTCAAGGGAGGTGTTTCCTTTCCTACACTGGTATTTCTCAGTCATGCTTGTAGACAAAAAGTAAAATGTCAACTATACAGAACCTACATCACTTTGTAGCCCTTGTGCTATCTTGTGGGGTCCAGATGACCCACCCTTACATTGACGTGTTCTCCCTACCATGACAAAGGTGGATAAAGGTGGAAAGATTTCATGTAATCCATGGACTCCAGTGAGGTTCACAAATCATTGAAGAAAAAAGGTTCAGCGCACTGTCTAGTGGGGTCATCTGGACCCTACAAGATGGCATAAGGGTTAATGTATGTCTGCATGTCCAACAATACAGATGGATAAAGATTAGTGCATTCTTTAAAGTTTAATTTGCCTCAAAGACCGCTACCCTTTATTTGCTTTTTAAAGTATTCTTTTTCCGCCTGGCTTTACTCCAGTGAAAGGATTAAACATCAACGATGAGAGCATAAATATGTTCCAGTGTGTGTTTGCTTCCATATAATCCCTACATCACATTACACTTCCAGGGTCTCTGTGCACTTAGTAAGACTTATGGACTGTTAAACTGACAGATGGAGCTGTTGGGGTTTCCTTAAGTGCTGTGGGACACTCACACTGTTTGGGTGTGTCTCATCATCAGTTGTGCCTTGGTTAATAATGACAGCTGCATGCAGTCTTGATTTACTTATCTTAAAAATGGGAGACTGGGTCATCATCCTACTCTCTCGGCAACATCCTATAAGAAGAAATTAAGAGCGACTAGTTTACTTGTAAATTTATACTTAAAAAACATTCGCAGGCCATTATGATGCCCCTGTAATCCCAGGCCAGAAGTTTAATCACAATAATGTTAATGCAGTGCATCAAGGAAAAGAAATGCAGTCTCTGTGCTGGGAAGGGAAGTAAAACCCAAAAGCAAGTATTTTGAGGTATTTCTTAAAAAGTTAAGGAAAGTCTCACTACACATGTATCCTTTTTTTCTTGGCAATGTTTTCCTGCTTACCAATGGTAATGCGGGGAAAAACAGCTCCAGGTCATGATGAAATAAATGCTGATATTTTTAAAGATGTGGAACCCGTATTTATTGAACCTGTTTGTTTTCTTCATTTTCCTCAAAAACTGGAATTGTACAATCTGATTTTAAGATTCCGAAAGTTATCCCCATCTATAAAAAGGGTTATAAAATCCTGTTCTGTAACTATCTTCTTATTTCAGGTTTGCCACGTTTTTCTAAAATATCAGAGAAACTAATATATAAAAGACTTAGTGATCACTGGAGTAAAAATAAGCTGCTCGGTGGCGCAGTGCTTAGCGCTCTTGCCTTACAGCGACAAGGCCCCTGGTTCAAGTCCCAGCCACTGGACCTGAAACAGAACATCAATGGGGGATCTTTCTGTGTGGAGTTTGCATGTTCTCTCTGTGCATGCATGGGTTTTCTCTGGGGACTCTGGCTTCCTCCCACTGTCCAAAAACATGCTTCCTAGGTCAATTGGTTACTCTATATTGTCCACAGGTGTGATTGTGGCCCTGTGACAGACTGGGGACCTGTCCGGGGTGTCACCTGCCTTTACCAGGATGGGTTCCGGCAGCCCTGTGACCCCAAAGGGATAAAACGGAAAAAAAAATGAAAGGAGTAAAAATAATATCTTATATAAATTTCAATTTGGATTTCACAAAATATTCTTCTGGTATGGCTCTGACCAAGTTTGTGGATTAAATCTACTTCATTAACACTGAGTTTGCAATAGGTGTTTTTCTAGATCTTTTTTAAAAACAGAAAACAGTATGTTTCATTAAACAATACTGAGTCAAATTGAATTGTGTAAAGTATGGTGTTCTTTGGGGGTCAATTCTGGGGCCACTACTCTATGATTTATATTGAGTATTTAGCATATATATCTGCCTCTTCACTTCCATTGATCTTTGCTGACAATACAAATCTCTACATTTCAAACAGCTAATGTTCTTATCAAGTATTTCTGAGAATTTCTTCATTGAAATTGTAGTGGTCAAGGGCAGATGAAAAATGTCATTGGAACTTCTTGCTGTCTCAATATGTTTCCAATCAGAAGTTCAAGGGTTTATAAATCTGCTGGCATATCTTTAGAAATCACAGGTGGGTTTACAACCTACGCTAATACACAATGTAGTAAGACACTCAGACAGTTTGGCTTATAGTCAAAAAAAGAGTGAGCTCTTGATTACAACTTGGTATTAAAACCATATGGTCAGAGTTAAGTGCTCAAGTACCATTCATGTTTGTAAGGGTTCACACAAACATGCCACACATTCTTTTACAAGAGCAACTAAAAATGTGAGGCTGTGCACAGCTTGAAGATGATCCTCACTAAGTGTCTGATCTCCAAATGACCAGAATTAAATCTCTCCATCTCTACATAAATGTTTTCTCTTTTTTCAGCCAGACCTGCTTGTAAATCTCTAAGCTGTATTTGAAAAACAGAGGGAATAAAGAAGATATTTAGGAGGAAGTCGATTTTTAAATGCCCTGTCTGGTGGCCCTCTTATCCATCCGGTTGACCTCTTGCTTATAGACCTCAAGCTGCAAATGGAACCAACAATGACAAAGATTTTAAATACTTCTTTATCTTGTATTTTATTCTTGCAAAGTATTTGGGTGTGAGCACTTTAGTATTTAAGCAGCTTGGCAGGTTGTTTTGTACAATTCATGTCCATTAATAAAAATATATGTTGGTATGATCCTGGAAATAAGTCAACAGTTTAACAGATATTACACCCTTTTAAACCAAATTTGTGTCATGGGATGAGTAAAAAAATGTCCAAATCTGCATCAAACATGATAAATGTGAGAAAGATTGTTTTTGCTGTTGTTGATTTACAAATCTGCTCTTCTCACATAAAATCAGAAGATTATTATTCCAGGATATACATAAACATGTACATTTCAAATAAAAAGATACCCTTTGGAAATATTTATTTCTGAAATAAAAGGAAACTGGAAATTACATGAAAATATGAAAATTAGTTATTAAATGATTTACTAACCCATGTATTTATCGTTTGGGAAAAAGGTTGAAAAGTGGCAGTCCAAGCATGAACAATGCTGGAATTAGGGTTGGGCAATGTTCCTTAAATTGGCAGTTGACGAAGTTTGCAGTAAACCATCGGGATGGACGATGATATCGTCGGGGGGTGTTAATTTTTCGTTATTATAATTATTATTCATTATTTTTCTTTGTTACTTTATTTATTTTATTTCCCGAATAATGACTCATCTGCGATGATCCAGTATAAACTGAGGGAAGTGACTTTAACAAAAAAAATAACAAACAAAATAGAAAAGAAGTAGTCGGCTCCCGCACTTAATTAGTCAAGTGGACCGGTGGAGCACGGACTTACAGCTTTGTGTTTTAGGGGAAGGGAGGATGCTTTGTTACGTGTGCGCTTATGTGTGAAAGACTTAGGACTGTGATCCGTCTCGCAGCTCTGGGTGAACGAGCTACCGAACTCAGGAGAACCGGGTCTAAGTGTGTCCGGGCAGAGCTCGGACCGTCAGCTCACACAGCGGCTTTGGGGCAGTGTGTGAGCTGTTCAAAGCAGAAATGTCGCTCAGTCCTTAGAAACCTTTTAAACAATGTTTGTCATGTCCAGACAAAATAAAGGCTGATGTTATTCCAACATATTTACGTGGAGCCAAGATGCAGAGTGCAGAATTTCCCTCATGGATTTTATGTCCATCCAAAGCTAATGTTGTTAGCCCGTGTTAGCATACTGCTAATTCTGGCTTCTTTTCGGCTCCGTTCTTCAACAGAAAAAGCACTGAGCACACGGAATAAAATTAAAATGATGAGCGAACAGGCGCTTCATAATAACCGTAACATTAATAAAAGCATGTTTAGAAGATCATCTCGTATATTACCGAGCTGACATATCTATTTATATAGCTGCTCGGCGGAACTCATTACCTCTTCCGATATTTCAAACACTACTGCCCATGTGCGAATGATTTATTCCGACCGAAAGTGTGACCCATGTGAACGTTTGTTATATTCTGAAAACATTTTTCTGGGCCCACACGGTTGAATTCTAATCCGACCATTAATCCGATCAAGATATTTTGCACATGTAATTATGGTGTCGACTCGCAGCGTGGCAGGGGCGTGGCATCATGATGGTGTCTCTCCATCGTGATGTATGCCACAAAGCAAACAACAATTTAATTAATTTCAGTTAACAGAAGTAAAAACCAAGACATTTTTACTGAGCAACAAAAACTTGGACGCAAGTGATGGAAGAGAGAGAATCACCATGACCCATTTGAGGTACGACAAAATTGAAGTGAACTTTATTACAACTGCAACAAAATTGACATTGCACTCGATCTTAGCGTAAGTTGTCTAAGATCGGAAGAAAGGAAATTCTTATTAATTAAGTCAACTATAGCTTATGTATTGTTAAAATTGTATTGTGCTTTTACAGCTACAACCATCTTAGTCAGTGCTCATATAATGTTTTTAGTGATTTTTTCACCAATTTGTCTACTGGGCGTTCCTCTAGGACCTCCTGAGAAAATTTTACTGATTTGTGACATCCCTTCCTCTGTACTCGTTATTCTTTCCGCTCATCCCCCCAGTCCTTCCTCTTTAACGTCACTCTGTCACTGTCCTGCGGGATCCGGGAAATGATTAAGGAAGACAGTTTCAAATACCTTTCGAGTCTCTCCCTGATGGCAATATAAAATAGGTGGGCAAGAGGACTGGTTTGGTAAGAGAGGTAAGCTAATCTATTCTGGTGGGTGGGCAAAACAAAAGTTAATTATATGGATACTTGTGTTTATAAAACTGCATAAATGGTAAATGTTTAATGCACACAAACAAAAGTATTTGGGAATTTTTTTAAAGGCAGTGTGTGAATGTGTTTAGAGGAGAAAAGAGCTTAAAACACTACACTGAAGCGGTGAAACTGATAAGAAACTACATAAGAAGGATTGTGGCCATCTTTGCTCCTGTAGGAAAAAGTGTGTTTTATCTCTTTCAAATCTGTGATATACTCCAGCGTCTTGTTCAACATGACATAGATTCAAGGTCCCTCATTGTGACATGTGGCTCACTCTGGCATGACAATGGTTGTGCATGTGTGAGTACACTGCATGTGTGTCTTTGCGCAGTATGTGATTTATATGTGCCCGGATGGGTTTTCTAAGGAAGAAATAATGAGATCTTGTTCAGCTGAGGCCTGGTCCTGATCCCCAGAAGCCCTGGACTCATTTCAGTGAGAAACTTCTGAAT
This sequence comes from Oryzias sinensis, assembly GCA_037389245.1. NCBI lineage: Eukaryota > Metazoa > Chordata > Actinopteri > Beloniformes > Adrianichthyidae > Oryzias > Oryzias sinensis. The sequence continues at coordinate 18,635,018 of CM074502.1, read as the reverse complement.
GGAATGAATATGGGACTGAACACCTCGGGCAGAAATACAAACTTGGTCTTACAGAGGGATCATAAACCCATGAAAGTCCAGGATGATCGCTTTTGTTCTCTATGAGGGAAGAAGTTTTCTCCATCCATCTGCTGCCTTATTTACCTTTTTCAAATACTGCATTGGGGTCTGGCTTTGGGAGGAGACCAAACTTATGAGTGTAATCAAAGGAATAGGTTTTCTCAACCAAATCTCATTAATAATCTCCTACCCCAAAAAATGTATATCAAACACCTACATAAAAGACTAGTATCTAGTAGCATGAAGACCAAATTCTACAATGTTCTCATTTGTCAACAGTAAATGATTTGCCTTTTACTTTCTGACTTTCTTGAGGAGCATGGATGACTTAGTGTTTTGTTTGCGATTTAGTCACATCCATGTGAGGGTTTTTGGGTTGTTTTGGGCCGTGGAGGGTGGTAGAAAGGAGTGGCCACATCTTAAAGGGAGCACAGGTGAGTCTTGCTGTTCCCTTGAGGCTCGTATATGGCCAATTTAATGGACATCATGAAAATGGAACGTTTGATTGTCGTGTGTGCTAAGTATATAGTAAAGTATCGGTAAGGCTTTGTAATTGCCCCAACATATGACTTACAGGTGATGTTGTTGTAGAGTGTCCTTATGGGACACTTGTTGTTACCTTAGTCACAACTGCCCTTATGGGGGACATAGACTGTTTATGGGTGAAAAATTGACACATCTGTACATGACACACAGCTGACCTACACAAATTTTTAAGATCTTATAACCCAGGGAGCCGAAGGGCAAATATGTTGATGCACATTTTTTTTATAAGCAACAAGAAAGGGTAAGTACAAGGTAAATAGGTGAGACACAGGCATGCCATAGGGATTTCTCTCTTTTTTTTTAAACACCCCCGAACACTGCGGACTGTGCAAGGAACCCATTAGTGTTATTTAAGTCAAAGGTGCACGCTCCTTGCCCACAGCCTGGCTGTTAGAAATGAGGAATTTAGACAATCAAGTGTAGTGTGCAGACATTCTACAGGCATATTATGTATGTACATCCTGTGCATGGGGCATTTGTCCGCAGTCAGTAAGGAGCCAACTTGCGCACCTTACTAACCATTAACCCACAGCAACCATGGGTCAAACCCGTCCGGATGTACAGGTATGTGACAAAGGCTTTATCCTTACTTGTTCTTTAAGTGTTCCTCACGAACCATTGCCTGCAGCATGCCCATAAAAGGAAATGCGTATGAACATTTTCATTCTACTGACTCACTGAGTGGTCTACCTTGATCATTTATCCAGGCCACCTGCATGCCCTGTACAGGTTTGGCTTTTTTTTTCACCTGCAGAAAACCCATGTCCACCCATTAGGCAGTTGTGACTAAGACATTACATTGTAATTTTACGGCGTTTTTGCAGATAACAAGAATTTTAAGTGAAAAGACTCCATATTTTTCTTAAATATTATCAGTTTCTTAAATATTCCACTGTTTAACACACATGGATTAAAAAATACAAGTTCCATTACATCATCTCTGTGCAAATTCCTGTAAAAACATGTGTACATACAAGACTTTACAGGCTGATGTCTTTCTTTTCATTAGTCTCACTCTTGCATCCTCTCCCTTATTTTCAGACCGGTCAGTTATATCCACCATGAGTTAGACAGAGCTATCACTGTTCTCCTTTCTTTTTGGCATTGTTCAAACTAAATGGAAACAAGGTAATTAGCTTGTTACAATTAAAGCGAGACGAGCGGATGAATTGTAATCACCCGCAATGGAGTTCCTGCTTTCTCCCCTGCAGCTTCCAACAGGCCAGCTGAGCTATCCTCATTTGCATAATTAAAATATACAAATGATAATGGATTTTGTAGTCAATGTCCAGAGGCTGCAGAGGCGGAGATGAGAAAAAAAAAGGAAAGAATCGCAATAACAACTACAATAGCTTTGCCTGGAGGGGAGTGACGATAGAGCGGACAGTTTGTAGGAGGTGGGGCGGGGGATAAGACAGAGATGGGGAGAAAAGGAGAACATGGACCTACTGGAAAAGATGGAAAGAGAAAGGAGGATGTGAAGATAATGAGGGATAAATGAGTGAGGAAAGAGATAGCCTGAACATTACAGGGAGCAAAATAAAGGTGAACCAATTACATTTGCAAATAGCACATGCTGGCCGTGGCCTGCGAGGCCGTCCCTCTAGGGAAGTCTTTCACCTGATTACATGAAATTGGGATAGAATTAAACATCTAAAAGTTGTCCTAAGACAAGCTACAATGAAATTAGAACCTGACTTCTTTTTTACCTTGCAGTGCCACAGGGTCATACGACAGGGACAGATGGAAACACGGAGGGATTTCTCAATTAGACAAGGTGGAATGTCAGTGAAATTAAGCCTTAAAGCTGAGTTTTTACTCCCTCAGATTTTTTCTTTCTTCTCTCCTTCACTTCTGTAAGAGTTTCAGCCTTTTTGCCACAAGAAAGTTGGCAGGAAGAAGTGCTGTTATCCCTTTTCCTCTGTAGCACACAGCCTAGCTGTGCCAAAAACCTGTTTACACACACTTCTAGCCTGATGATTTGGCCTGCATGGCAGCTCAGTGCACAAAGTGTAACATTAGACTGGTGTGTCCTGTCAGTACTGGGCATGTCCCCAAAACACCAACTCACTGGTCCTCAAACAACCCCAGAGCAAATGTAAAAAGAAGAGACTCTTATGTTAAAAAGGATCTCCTCAAAAACAACCATTTTGGTTTATTTTATTTTATTTTTTTTAAAAAAGACAAGAAAAAACAGAAATGTTAGCCTTGGAGGTGACAAAAATTCTGTTTTTTTTACCATCTAAAAAATGCAAACGCAAGTCTTGAAATGCACTTTTTTACAGCTGACACTTTGTCAGCAGGAATATCAAATTAATTAGAGATGCAGAAGAGAGCTGTGCAGTTATCCTGATAGAACTACAAAAAAATGGTGCACATTTTCTTTTCTCTTCCACTCCATTTACCACTCCATTCCGTTATCCTACAGGGAGCAAAATTAGTGCCCCGAACATGTAATCTGAACAAATCTAATCTGATCTCCCAAATGAAAATGCAAACCATAGACCATTTTCATACATTTTACCACCAACCTTTCACTTGTAAAAAAACGTCGTAAAAATTATTCTTAAATGTCTTCCTTCACAGTTTCGAACAGCAGGGCATTCCTTGATGGCACCTTTCATAGCAGTATGAGGACTGAAAAGACTCCATGATAATCTTGTTTTTCATAGTAAAAAAGAACATAACAAGGTGTTTTATTTTCTACGTTTGCTGCTTAAAGTCCCACTCCAATCATCTTTTGATCTATTATAAAAGTGTTCCCAGTGACCTTTTAATTATGGTTTTGCCGCTTTTAGCCAAAATAATAAAAAAAAAACTGTGTTGTTTTCTAGGTAATAGTTTCTGCAAAGCGGCAGTACAGTAGTTATTCAAAATTTGCCTCTGAGTCGTTGACACTGAGTTATCTCACTTCCACTTCCCGTCATTCATCTGTTCACACTCTCTCCCGCAAGCTTACATCCCCTCTCACTCCCAACCTAACTAACACCAACAAAAATGGTGAACAGCATAAAAACTATCCAGCCATACAGTTTTGAGACAGATGTCAGTTAAGCTGAGGAAAACAAAGACATAGATGAATCTAGTGAACTACAACTGGATATATCAGAATGGAGCAGAGCAGGGAGCTTTTGGCCCACCCAGTGTATTTTTTTAAGCCAACACTGCAAGCTTTTTCTGATGAAACGTTTTTGTCTGCTCCAGATTCACAACAATTTTAATAAAGAAATACCGGTACTTAGAAAAATACTATTTTTGGCTTCATTTTCTTTATATATGACTTTTATCATCAGAAAAATGCCACAATATCATGTTAAAAACACCAAAAAATATGTTCATCGGAGTGGGTCTTTAATTTTTTGGCATTTGTTTACTGACACAGAGACAATGTGAAGCAGACCAGGTGGAACACTAAAGAAAAACCTGAAATAGGTGTCCAATCAAATGGAGTGCTAGCAGCTTTTCTAATTGTTTATATATGGTCAGACAGAGGGATTCTGCTTGATGCACACCACGATTGGTGAAGTGAAGAAGGCCAGCCAGGTTGCTGAAGACATATCACTTCTCCTTTTTGAAATGTTCTTGTTTGTTTTATTGTTTTTCCACAGTTTGTGTACTTTCACAAGGTCTCAATTTGTCTTCCAATATCTCCCTGTGTCTTTTTCTTCCTTTAGTTGATGCTTCTGTCTCAAAACTTTACTAACGAAGCTGTAATGAAATAAAAGGTTCACGCTTGGGTTTGATGGTATGTTTCTTCTATAAATGTACAAACGTCTGCCTTACTGCTTTTGTTTAGTCTTTCATCCTGATTTACGCAGACCTCTTGTAACTTCACTTTGCAGGATTCCCCGCTGCACAAACTCATCTTTATATTCCTCTGGATGCACGTTCTCACAGTGTTTATGGACAAAAACTCTTTATGACTTACACCTTGTGCTTTCATTAATTGTGTCTTTGTCTTTTTTATGTTTGCACATAAAGATGCACGCATAGACTATTGTTTACATGGCCCTCCTCTCCTGATTCTTCCCTGGATGTGTGTGTGTGAGAGCAATAACAGTGGCAGAGCTGTAAGTAAATAATGAGGAGTAATCAAAGTTAATGGAACCCAATGGGAGCCACAGCTTCTGTGTGTGGCAATAATCTCATTTAGAGAGTGAGGAAGATTTAGTGGATAATTGGAGCCTAAGTACTCACCGATTCCCCTGCTAACTAACTAACTAACTGAGCTGCTGAAGCCGGTTTCACTCTCGCCAACTCATAGCACAAACAAAAGAAATATCTGACATACTCATTTTCTCTTCTTTTTTCATAGTTTAATGTTATCCTCCCTCTTTTTCTCCAAGTCCAATGTATGACTTATATCCTGTTATTATTCCAGTCTGTTTTATGATCTTTTTCTAATTTCTCTTTCTTTTATCTTTGCTGATGCATTTTGTTTTGTTCATCCTCTGCAACATTATTTTCAGGTTTTGTTACTGTCATTTTCTTGTGTTATTTGATGTCTTTTTTTTTTGTTATGTTTAAATATTAAAACGATTTGTTTTTGCTGGCTTACATCCTTTTTTAATGGAAGTGTTTTGCATTCAATAAAAAAGCATTTTTTGTTTGTGCACATTTTTTTGTGCTAATATTAAAAATAAACTACAAAGGTAAATAACTACAAACATGCTGGGCTCTGACCTCATCTGCTTGATGAAAACTATAAGATGTCCTGCAATTAAAAGTTGAAAAGCCACAATGTGTCCATGTCATAGATATAATCCGCGTCCATTTTGCCTAAGTACTTGTCATGATATTGCCAGTCTGTTTTGTTCTTCCAACTTACTCACTGTAGTTATCTGTGTTGCGCTTTGTAGTTTGTAGATGGTAAAAAAAAAACTGTTAACCAAACTTATGCTGAGCTCTGTTCGGTGCAGCACGTTAGTTTTGAGTGACTAGTCTTGAGGGACGCGTGTCTTGAGGGGTGCACGTATTACGTTTGTGGCGTCTTGAGCGGCGCCCGTCTTGATTCTGTGAGGATATCGTTTTCTGTAGATGCTACACTTGGGATAAATGCTTCTTTGGGAAAGAAGTTTTATCTTGGGTTAGTGGTTCCCAAACCTTTTCTGCAGGGCCCCCCTTTCTGAAGATTAGAATATTTTCGAGCCCCCCCACACTGACACAAACATACAAATCCTTTGTTTCTAAACTCTGCCGCGCCCCCC